>ML792735.1:232478-259568 GCA_009831015.1 Picea engelmannii | reverse complement strand
CATGTTCATAACTCTAAATATCCGTCTATATCAAAGAATCTAGAAGGAAAACATATGTAATGATACTTTTTGGATTGAAATGGGTTGCAAGTTTGACAACTTCCTTACACTGCAATTGTCAGTGGTCTTTGCAAAAGGAGGCAAATGAACATGTATGGAAGATTTTTCATGTGATGTTAAGCAATAGCTTGGTTCCAAATCAGATCAGTTATAATACTATGATTGATGGTTATTGAAAAACCAAGAATCTAGAAGAGACTTTTAATATTCCAAGCCACATGTTGGTTCAAGTTTTGGTGCCCAATTTAGTCATTTACAACTACATGATCAATGGGGTCTGCAAGAGTAGTAGAATGTAGCAAGAAAAAGGAGTCTAAATAAAATGCAAGGGAAAAGACCTTTTCATATAATATGCTCAAAAGATCACTTTAACTTTATATTATCTCGTAAAGTCAATGTCTTAGGGATATCTTTTGGACATTTCCCCACATGCTAGACGCCAAACCTATGTGGGTAACACTTGTACGAGGTACAACTTTTTAACACAAATAATGGCACTCACAACATATTGAGGGATGTGCATTTGATACTTAGAGACATTCATGGTGCTTTGGAGCTTCATGGTGAAATGGTATGGAATGGTTTTGCAATCAATATTTTCACAGACAATGGTTTGCTTGATGCACTTTGTAAACATGGTAATATGAGGGAAGTAGAAGCACTTTTGAATGAAATTACTAAAAGGGGATTGGATCTTGATGAGGTTGTTTATAACACCCTTGTTGATGAGAATTATAGGATAGTGAATATTGACGAAGCTCTTCAATTACATAAAGGAATGGGAAAAAGAGGCACTCATGCCTATTGTCATTACTTATAATTCATTAAGGGGTTTTCTAGGACATATGATATTGAAGAGGCTCTGAAGCTCTTGAAAGATATTTCTACAATTGATTTGGTCCAATTGTCACATTTAATGCACTAATGGATGGGCATGCTAAGGGTGGAAATATCCAAGGAGGCTTCAGACTGCTCGACATGATGCAAGAAAAGGGCCTTAATACCCGATCTTATAAACATTTGGTGCTCTCATGAATGGATTATTCGAAGCAAGTAGGTTGCACAACGATGAATATTTTTTGAAGGAATTATGAGTAGAAATATTCTACCAAATAGACAAGTGTACAACACACTGATTGATAAACATGATAGGTTAGGTAACATGTAGGAAACATTTAGATTGCATAATGAATTGTAGAAAAATGGCTTTATGCCCAATATTATTAGCTACAATGCACTTATAAATTGGCTTCGTAGGGAAAGCAAGACACTCGAGGTAGAAGACATTTTGAATTCATTAGTCGATGAGGTTTGACTCCAGACGTCATTACAGACAACTTGGTATTGATAGGTACACTAGTTTAGGTGATACCCACAAGGATTTTCATGTTTCTCAAGGGATGCAAAATAAATCCCTTAAGTTTGTTGTTATCACTTACCATGCCTTAATGAATGAGCTCTACAAGGAATTTGAAATTTGAGAAGTATAATAGTTATATAATCAGATGTTGCAGAAGGATTCATTTTCAAATATAGTCACTTACAACTTACTGATTCATGGATAATTAAAGTTTGGTGATCTCCATAAGGCATTTGAGTTTTTTTATGTAATTAAAGGAAATAATATTTCCACAATGAAATAACATACAACAATTTGTTCAAAGATATTTGCATAGAAATTGTAGATTTTCTAATGACTAAAATCAACAAATTGAAATTATGTCAAACACTTAGCAAATCAACGATAATTGTCTTCATAAATTTCAGAAATGCATAAAACCCACATTCAGAAATTTCTATAAGCAGAAATACACATTGCTAAGCAAAATATGCAATGGAAATACACAGTGGACAACAACCCATAACACGCAAAAATTTAGGCAAATGCCAGGGAAAACCCCAATGTGGGGAAACCCAATGAGAGAGAGAGAGAGAGAGAGATCTTATTATTATGCTTCAGGAAAGTACAAAACAGCAGCAAAATCACATTTCCAGCCAAGGAAAATACCTCACAGCACAAAAACTATCCCACATAAATCTGCCTCGTTTTTTGTGTCAAAACCATACTGTTGTCCGGCCTTTTTTGCCTCGTTTTCTATGCCCACAGTCAGTTGTACGGACTATTCCGTATAGCCCAAAAACAACGAACAAAAAACTGAAATCTGCCTTGAAATTCGTGCCAAAAATTACCTCGATTTTTGTGCCAAATCCGTATGGATTGTACAGACTATACGGATCCGTACAGTATGGCCTCCCATAGCAGAAAAATATTTTAGCCAAAAATTCTCTGAAAAAAAAATTCTCGAGAAACATGTCGTCTTTCCTCGAAAAACATGCTCTCTTTGCTGCTCACTTTCCTCTCTCAAGCATGCTCAGAAAATTTCTCTAACTCTCTTCTCGATGTGCTCTCAACATCCTCTCGATGTCTTCACAACATGTCTTGCACACGACCCAATGCATTCTTTTATAATCCAAAAATGACTTTCCCCCCAAAAGTGTCTTTTCACCTTCCCAACCCTAGATCTAGAGGCCAAGATTAGATATTGCCTTTTTCAAGATCAAGGGTCATGATCCATTCCCTCCAAAATGTCTCATTTAAAATTAAAGTGAATTTCACTTTATTACATAAGTGCTTTATGAAAATAAAGTCACTTTAAAAATAGAAGGTACACTTTATTAAAAAGTCATTTTACTAAAAGAACCACTTAAAACAACTTTATAAAAACTATTACAAAGTCAAGTGCTTGGCAGTGCAAATATTAAGGTAACATCCGCATACAAGACAAAACATGCAGAGTACCTCTTGAGCTACAAAATCTAACACTCCCTCTTAGCGAGGGAGGTACTTCTGGTATCACCACCAGAATTTGTCTTCATCTCATCAGCTACCATAGCTGCTCCCTCTGTACTAGAAGTCTTTGCTCCCTCTGAACATGAAGCCACTACTCCCACTGCACTGGAAGCCTCTGTTGCTACCTCTGTTGTACCACGAACTGAAGACATGCTCCTAGGAGACTGCATACTCTCATGAGCATCCAACTGTGTCGACTCGTGCTTGTTGAGTCCCTTGAGAGTCACGAAAGAAGACTGAGTGCCATGTATCAACTCTCTCTCCCGTGCTACCTACCAACCCTCTGACACAGAATCTGAGTCCAGAAATCCACTGGACCCCAACACAGGTCTACCCAAAAACCTGTACAACCTCTCATACCCGACACCAAGCATCACTATTGTGTCTGGAGTAGCTCCCATACCCAGCCACAATAGAATGCCACTCCAAATCTATCAACCTCCAGAGATGACACTGAGAGTAAGTTAACCATCATCTCTGGAACATACAATACTCTAACAACCTCTAGAAATCCTCCTAACTCTAGCTGGAATCTAACACTTCCAACCCCCTTCACTGCAAGTTGTGGGTCGATACCAACACCCACACAACAGTCTAAGTCTGTTTCTGAAAGACTCGAGAACACTAACCTCATCCTTGTCATATGCCAAAAAGCTCCACTGTCCACGAACCACACTTCAATGTCCTCAAACACTAGGCAACCACTACCTAAGGGACCAGTCATGAGAGAAAACTCCCTCTCATGTCTCTCAACAAACTCTGCAATCTCTGTTGATGCTGACACCTCTGGTTCCGACTTCTTCTTCTTCTTGTTCGAACACTGACTAGCATAGTGGCCAGTCTTGTGACATGCAAGGCATCTCACCTTGCTCATGCCCTTCTAGTCCTTTACCACAAGAGCAACATTCCTGTCATCTTTGTCCACCTGACAAAGAACCTTTTATGCCTTCTTCAAGCAAATACAACAGCAAATCACTTGTTGTCCCAAGTGTCAAAATGCTACCCATTGAACTTCAAAGCACAAGCTCTGATACCAAGTAGATTTTCTAATGACTAAAATCAGCAAACTGAAATTATGTCAAACACTTAGCAAACCAACGATAATTGTCTTCATAAATTTCAGAAATGCATAAAGCCCACATTATTTCTATAAGCAGAAATACACATTGCTAAGCAAAATATGCAGCGGAAATACACAGTGGACAACAACCCATAACACGCAGAAATTTAGGCAAATGCCAGGGAAAACCCCAATGTGGGGAAACCCAACGAGAGAGAGAGAGAGAGATCTTATTATTATGCTTCAAGAAAGTACAAAACAGGAGCAAAATCACATTTACAGCCAAGGAAAATGCCTCACAGCACAAAAACTATCCCACAGAAATCTGTCTCTTTTTCCGTGCCAAAACCATACCACTGTCTGGCCTTTTTTGCCTCGTTTTCCATGCCCACAGTCAACTATATGGATTGTTCTGTACAGCCCAAAAACAACGAACAGAAAACTGAAATCCACCTCGAAATCCATGCCAAAAATCACCTCGATTTTCGTGCCAAATCTGTACGGATGTACGGACTGAACGGAATCGTATGGACTATATAGACTGTACGGATCCGTATAGTACGGCCTCCCACAGCAGAAAAATATTTCAGCCAAAAATTCTCAGAATTTTTTTTTATCGGGAAACGTGCCCATTTTCCTCGAAAAACATGCCCTCTTTGCTGCTCACTTTCCTCTCTCAAGCATGCTCAGAAAATCTTTCTAACTCTCTTCTCAATGTGCTCTCAACATCCTCTCGATGTCTTCACAACATGTCTTGCACACTACCCAATGCATTCTTTTATAATCCAAAAATGACTTTCCCCCCAAAAGTGTCTTTTCACCTTCCCAACCCTAGATCCAAAGGCCAAGATTAGATCTTGCCTTTTTCAAGATCAAGGGTCATGATCCATTCCCTCCAAAATGTCTCATTTAAAATTAAAGTGAATTTCACTTTATTACATAACTGCTTTACGAAAATAAAGTCACTTTAAAAATAGAAGGTACACTTTATTAAAAAGTCACTTTACTAAAAGAACCACTTAAAACAACTTTATAAAAACTATTACAAAGTCAAGTGCTTGGTAGTGCAAATATTAAGGTAACATCTGCATACAAGACAAAATATGCGGAGTACCTCCCGAGCTACAAAATCTAACAGAAATATGTGTTAGTAAAGTGGGTGTGCTCATTTAACCATAAACAATATAGCAATATTGTCACCCAACCGTAGGCACTAATGTCACCCCCGAGCACCTTGACCTTGACAGAGAGAAGAATTCTGTTAGAAAACCAATAGACAACCAAGGATAATGCACCAAGCAAAGATAACCAAAACTTATCAGAGAGTCCAACCCAAAAACACCGAAAATGCAGATTTCAGAACTGCAGCAACAACTACTCCCCAAATTTGTGCACAACTGGACTTCTGCAATGCGCACAAGCGTATTTTTGCAATTCTGAGAATTCTGGCTAAAATGAAGATTGGCGTCCTATATTTATACTACTTTAGCCAGACTTTCTCGCCGACTTCTCTTTCTGGGTGCTAAATACTTAATATATAATATTTTCTTTAGCCGACTTCTCTTCTAGGGTTATATCCAAGTATTTTCTTGCTTCTAGAATATTCTAATCTAGTCAAAGGTCACAAATGGAGGTTAATACCTCCCGCGACTACCATATTATCAACACTTCCTCCTAGCTAGGGAGGTACAACAAGTAATGGTATTGAGAAAAAACATACCATTCAACCGGTAGCATCATTATAGCCACATAGGCTATCTCATGATTAAGTCACGAGCATCATCATCATTATCCAACTGGATAATATCCATGACAATTAGTAAAATGTCATCTAATAGAACACAACTGTGTCTATCCATAGTAGTACACAACTACTATCCAATGGTACACAACCACACCAACTAGTACACGACTACTCAATCAGTGACACATAGTCACAACCAGTGGAACATATCCACCACAATAGCATACATCTATTGTCTAGAGACATACAATATCCATAGCATTCATATCATCTACTATCAACCTGCACAAAAAAACAATATCATGATATAACTAAGTCATCTGGGTCATTCTTCCACTCACATCTATGAGATCTGGAAGAGCATATGCCCTCAGAAAGTAAAACATCAACCATGGGCTATCTGGACTATTCTTCCCAAGCATGGAAGAATAAATGTCCCTGATTTCTGAGCCTGGACCATTCACCTAACTAGGCCATTCATCCGACACTAAACAAAGTGCAACCTGGAGAGAATGAATATGCCCTAGGGAATGCAAGTCCCTGATTGTTGAACCTGGACCATTCCCCTAACTGGTCCATTCCTCTAGCACTAAACAAGGTGCAACCTGGAGAGAATGAGTCTGCCCTAGGGAATGATTGTCCATACCATTTCCTAAGGAAATTATTGTCCTTCACCAACCTCCAAAACATACCATTCTTTGAAATTGTTCACAACTGTGAAATTTGAAAGAATGATTGTTCGACGAGGCGAACCATTCTTCTTGACCACTAATGAGAGTGACTACAAAGAAGAAATATTGGCCTAGACCATTCCCCCACACTGGATGCAAGGGGAATTGTTGTCTATGGTACATCAACAATCTATCGAACCATTTTCATTACAAAAATGATTGTTTGATCTGGACCATTTTCCGAACTGGAAAATGCATGTCTATCAGAAATCTCAAACCACTTTCTGAATTGGAAAGGAACTTCCCATCTTGGACCATTTTCCAAGATGGAAAATGATTGTCCATAAATCAATGATATATCGGTGCTCCCTCCCAACTTGGAGAGTCATTTCTTCCCTTTCAGCTACGAGATTTATTTCCATGATCCCCAACTTGTCTCATAAGTATGCAAACTTTATTATGGACAGAGGATTTGTCAATATATTTGTTGTCTGGTCATCTGTGGGGATATACTGGAGCTTCACTTCTCCTTCCTAGACTTTATCTCGAATAAATTAGTATTTGTTCTCAATGTGTTTCGACCGTTCATGAAACACTGGGTGTTTTGATAGCCTTATACAACTTTGGTTGTCACGTTATATTATGGTCGAATCTGGAAGCTGATCAAATAATCCAGAAATCAACTTTCTCAACCATACTGCTTTTGTACATGCCTCACATGCTGTGATATATTATGCTTATGTTTTGTTGAGTGCGACAGACTTATGTTTCCTGCTACCCCAATAAATCATAGTGGAGCCCAAGATGAAACACATCCCTGAAGTACTCTTTCTATCTTCTGCACTTCCTGCCCAATCTGAATCTGTGAATCCATGAAGTTGTATATTGTTGTATGTGGTATATCTTAAACCATAGTTTAGTGTCCCACGAATATATCTTATAGCATACTTTGCAGCTATCCAATGCTCATGTCTGGGTTCCACATGAAACTGGCTTAGTGTGTTTATGGCAAATAAAATATATGGTCGAGTATTTACTAAATACATCAATGACCCAATCAATTGTCAATATAGGGATGAGTCTATAGGATCAGAATCTGAGTCTCTTACTTTTATTATATCTTTGGTCATGGGAGTGTCCATGAATTTGCAATCCATCATTCCAAACTTCTGAAGAATCTTCACTGCATACTTTTCTTGTCCAAGGAATACTTCACCACGCTTCTGCCATACTTCTAATCCCAAGTAATAGTGCATGAGACCAAGATCTTTCATATCGAACTCAGAAGCTAATTCCTTTTTACATTGGATGATGAGAGACTCTTCACCTGTCAAGAATAAATCGTTGACATATAGTAGTAGAATCACAAGTGCATTGTTTACAAATTTGTAGTAAAGATTTGGATCTGCATGACTCTTGGAGAAACCAAGTCTTATTAAGTAGTTGTCTATTCTGGCATACTAAGCTCTTGGAACTTGCTTGATTCCATATAAATATTTCTTTAGTCTGCAAACACGAGTTTCTCTGGAGTGTACTTCAAATCCTTGAGGTTGTTCAATGTATACTTCTTCTTCGATTTCTCCATTGAGGAAAGTTGGTTTTACATCCATCTCATGTAAACTCCATCCCATGGAAGAAGCAAGAGACATAATGGCTCTAATAGAAGTATATCTGGAAACAGGAGAAAATGTCTCGTCATAGTCTTCTCCCTCCTTCTGGGAGACCCTCTAGCTACGAACATTGCTTTATATTTGTCCACACTTCCGTCTGATGCATGTTCGATCTTATAGACCCATTTTGAAGTTACTATTGATTTTTCTTTAGGTCTAGGCACAATTTCCCATACATCATTTTTCATGATGGACCGGTGTTCCTCTATCATGTCTTCTTTCCATCATTTCTTCTAAGCTGCCTCTTCAAATGTGGTGGGTTCTTTGTTTAGAATCTTTGTCACACATGCTACATAGTCGGAGAATCTCTTGGGATTTTTTCTTTTTCTGAAGGTGCCACTTGGGGCTTTGAGTTTTTCTTCTTCTTGTAGGGTAGATTCAAGCCAAGTTAGACGTTTCTTGGTTTTGGGTACAGTGTCTGATTCAATATTTTCACATGGTTGCATCATATGATCAAGCTGTTATGTTTCTTCATTCTGACTTTCTGGAAGACATGTGCTTTCTTCATTAGGCTCTTCATACTCTTCTTCTTCTATAGTTTCTTCTATGGATTTATTGAAAGCCATATTTTCATTGAAGGTTATGTCTCTGCTGACTTCAACCTTATGTTGTTCTTAGATATAGATTCTATATGACTTGGATGATTCACAGTATCCCACGAATATGCCCTTCTTTCCTGAGGGTTCTAATTTATTCCTTTTATCCTTGGGGATGTGAAAGTAAACAAGGCATCCAAAGATTCTTAAGTGTTCCACATTAGGTTTATTTCCTGAGAAGGCTTCTTTTAGAGTCATATCCTTCAATATGTGGTGAGGACTTATGTTCTAAACATATATTGTTGTCATGGTTGCTTCTTCCCACAGATACATAGATAAACCTTGATCGTTCAATAGTGCCTTCACAGTTTCTTCAATAGATCTGTTCTTCCTTTCTGCTACACCATTTTGTTGAGGATTATGAGGAACAATTAGCTCCCTCCTAACCCCTATCAATTTGCAAAAGGAAACAAATTCCTTGGATGTATATTCTCCTCCATTATCTGTTCTTAAGGTCTTGATTTTCTTATTTGTGAGGTTCTCTATCTCTGCTTTGAATTCTTGAAACTTGTTGAAAACTTCGTCCTTTGTCTTCAAGAGATATAAACAAGTCTTTCTTGAGTAATCATATATGAAGATTACATAGTAAAGAGAACCTCCTAGATATTTGACTGGCATCGGACCGCACATATATGAATGTATTAAATCTAGGATTTCCTTAGATCTATTATTACTGCTTGAGAATGGTTTCTTAACATTCTTACCAAGAGCACATCCTTTGAAAATTCCTTCATGTGTAGACTGTAGTTCTGGTATTCCTTCAACCATCCTTTTGAGGAAGGGTAATTCTTTATAGTTTATATGAGCATACCTTCTATGCCAAATTTCATTGGGATTGACTTCATCATGTACAAGAGCTTCATCATTTTGTTCTAGTAGTCTGTATAGTCTTCCTTCACGAGTTCCAATAACTCTAGCATTATCTATGCTAGATTCTCTCGGCCAAGATAATACTTTTCCATCTACAAAGGCTATTATGTCCTTTGTCTTCTAGGCAAGATATGGATACAAGATTCTTTTCTAAACTAGGTACATATAAGACATTGCTTAAATGAACATTGTTACCTATTTTCAATTTGACGGAGGCTTGACCAATTCTTTCGACTGGGTAAGTGTTTTTGTCTCCAAGTTCTACCTTGTACGATGTCTTATTTTCATTTAGATTGGAGAGTATGGCTTGGTCTCCTATCATATGCCTGAAATCTCCACTATCAATTATCCACACGTCATCTTCAAGACTTCCTATGAGTGTTGAGTAGTGTAGATGATTCGTCTTTTCATTCATGATTTATGTTGACTGATAACCGATCAATCTTGACGTTTTTTCCCTTTAAGAGTGCCAAGAGGTGCGTTGGACTAAGGCACATTAAAACATCTTCTCCTTGAGTAAGGTATTCCATCATAAGGTGCTAGACAAGAATTTTTAGGGTTTCTGCAACTACACCTGCTAATAACCCTAGCGACAGTGCTTTGGTAACTGCACATGCTATAAACCCTAGAGGCAGTTCTTCAATGATCTTGATAACCTTATGGATTAGCTTCCTTCCAGTGGTTAGAATGAATGAAGGAGGTGTGGGCCCATAACCTGTTAGTAAAGTGGGTGTGCTCGTTTAACCATAGACAATATAACAATATTGTCACCCAACCATAGGCACTAATGCCACCCCGAGCACCTTGACCTTGACAGAGAGAAGAATTCTAGTAGCAAACCAATAGCCAACCAAGGCTAATGCACCAAGCAAAGATAACCAAAAATGATTAGAGAGTCCAACCCAGAAACACCGAAAATGAAGATTTCAAAACTGCGTCAACAACTGCTCCCCAGACTTGGGCACTACTGGACTTCTGCAGTGCACACAAGTGTATTTCTGCAATTCTAAGAATTTTGGCTAAAATGAAGACTGGCATCCTATATTTATACTTCTTTAGCCAGACTATCTGGGTCGACTTCTCTTTATGGGTTCTAAATACTTAATATATAATATTTTCTTTAGCCGACTTCTCTTCTAGGGCTATATCCAAGTCTTTTCTTGCTTCCAGAATATTCTAATCTCATCAAAGGTCAAAAATGGAGGTTAATACCTCCCGCGGCTACCATAATATCAACAAGATGCACACACATGATATTTTTATTCAAATAGTGGAGAGGGGTTTGGTTCCTAATGCACATACTTACAACACACTTATTGATGGGTGTTAACCCCCAAATTTTCCTGTGCAACTGGAGGGTCAAGAGCCAACTAGCTTTCATCAAGCTGGTAGTCATAAACAACTTTCACAGAGATTAGAGTTAATTTTTCCAAGGCTCAAAGTTCATTTAAGAGACAAGGGAATTTCAAAATCATATTCATCAGTTTTGGGGAAAATTGATATTATTAGTGATCTTCCTATTTTCTAGGATCCCAAGTTCGAAGGTTCGCAGGTTAGAGGAGATTACATATTTGGGATATTTGTGATCTCATGATGCCAATGAGATTTTCCAAGCGACATGAAATACATTATTATTTTTAGCAATTAGAGTTTCAGGGTTCATATGAAAATTTTGAGTGTATCTTTGGATTCCTTGTATAAAATCAAACTTGATGAGATTGAATTCATTGACATGCGAGATATTTCTATTTTTAGTAGTGCTTATTTGTAGATATGCTATATTTGTAAATGTTCTCCTAACAATTCCCTTCACTTTTCATCTTTCCTATTTTTTAGGGGTCAGGTTCCTATTTTTAGAAAGTTTATTATTAGTAGTGCCTATGCTATATTTGGGAGTGTTTTCTTAATAGTTCCCTTCACTTTTGGTTTTTCCTATTTTTTAGGGGTTTGGATGCTATTTTTAGTATGCATATTATTGGAAGGTAAGGCACCATTATCTAATGGTTCTAGTGTGACATGTGGCAACATCATTCTCAAGGAAACCCTAGGCACATCATTATTCTAGTGAAACCCTAGGTGCCTCCTTTGGTAAATTTGGTAGTGAGCTAAAATTGGTTACATGCTTTAGTTCTATTTTTGGTGGATGACTCATCAATTATTTTTAGCAAAGAAGGGTGCCTAGGTTAATTTATTCCTTCTTGCTAACTTTGGAAACCGGGAGATGATTATTTTTAGAGAAGGAAACCCCATGGGTTAATGTGCATAAGAAAGGAAAACTCATCATTGGTCAATGAGTTTATTTTAGAAATTTTAGTTAAGGAAAAGTTCATTTGTCTTGAGTTAAGTGAACATCACATGGAAAATTTAGGGGAAACACATGAGTTGGTTATTTGTGGAGGAGGTCGACCTCATCTTAGTGGGATTTTTGAAGATATTTATGGTTGTTATGTGGTTACTTTCAACAATTTACTTCACTTGTTACAACCACCTAATAACATACACTTTTTGCATGAGTAGGTCACCTCCTTTTTTGGGAATTGAGAGAGTTATATAAGCAGGGCAACTGAAATTGTTTAAGCAAAGCTTTGTAGTGATAAACCAACACTTTATCTTCCATCTTCTCTCTCTCTTCTTACTGCTTACACTCTTTGCAGAGAATAATATTGTAGCCCATCGTGTATTTTGTCACTATGATGCAAACAATCTTTTGACTAATACAATGATAGAGTTTGACTACGCATTTTTTCACATCTTCTTGAATTCGTTGGTTCAATAATCTTATTTTGTACAGTGGTGTGGGTGGCCTAAGTGTCTTTTCTTTGATTGTATTGATCATTTAAAGAACACATTCATCTTCTTTTTTTCTTTCATAATTAGCGGTGTAAATTGAAATTCTCTATCATTCCTAAGTATAAACATACTTATGTCTTTGGTTGCTTGCACGTTTACGAAGGGAAATGTTATGAACCAATGCCTTGAGAATGATAAAAAGTCAATAAATAACATTCCACTTCAAGAGGGAAACCTCCTTTTACCATATATTCAATGTACAATATGAGATAGCATGCCCTCAAGACTAGGTCTCCTCGGTATACATATAGGAGACAAAGGGTACAATTATAATGAAAGGGTGCAATGAAATGTTCTAGCTTACCTACTAATATAACACTAGAAATGTAATAATTAAATATCTAGGGCTTGATAAGGGGTTTTATACTTAACATGGGGATCTGTCTAGGGATTAACATGATCTTTCATACTAACACACAAATTTTTCTAAATGATTGACAATGCATGAACACTAGGGATGCCCCCTTGCGACTAGGGAAGCACCAATCTGAATGAAAGAATGATTAGCGGTGACTTTGGGTTAATTGCTCATAATTTTCTTTGAGGTATTCTTGGTTCAGATCTAAGTGAACAAATTGGTGTCGTTGATGGGGACATCATCAATCCTCAGATAATACAACAATGGTGATTTTTTATTTGTTTGATATATTTTATTTTGACTCACTTGGGAACTTCAGTGGTGTAGGATTGATTCATACTAGATAACAAGTGGAAATCTCTAAAATGTTATCATACACAAGGAATATTTTCGGGTTTGAACGAACCAAAACACCTTTTTTGGAACAAGACTAGATTTCTACCAGGAATGTTAGATACATAATCCTTGGGATTATGGTACTTTGTAAATATTATTTAGGATAAATATGAAGAGTCATTTGAACTTCTTGGAAGGTGAAACCAAAGGTCACTTCACATTGCAATAATGAATATCTCACGTTAATGCAAATCAAAATCAATCTGTGGAGATATTAAATCCTCTACCAGATAGTGGTATCAGAGTATAGGTTTTCTTGATAACTCCATGATCTCTCCTGAGCTGCTTACCTTCTCCCATGTTGCTTTTGTCCACAATTTCCTCCACGATTTCTTTTTCTATTTTTGCTCTAAGTATAAACCCCTCTATTTTGTTCCACATCACGTACATCTCATGAGCTTGCCAAATCTCGAATCCCTTGGTCACACTCCCACAGTTCGTGGATTGTTCATCGCATATTTGTTCTTGCATTACATGTTCTTTGTCATCATACAAGACTATGTTGTCTTTCCATATGTGCCTTTATAGGGCATATTATATCTCATTTTAAAGGATTCTTTGGTGGTTCAAATGGGTCCTTTATGGAATTTCATTATGTTTCCCGGTTTATGAGATGTCATTGATTGAAGTATCAAAGCTCTGTAAAACAGTGCAACCATGTGTACCTTGAATTTTAAGAAGAATTTTCTCTCTCCACGGGCTACAACAGAGAAAGCATCTTATATCAATGGAAAGTTCTCTTCAATACCTCAAATGTGTCTTCAACATACTTTGATTTCACCATCTGTAGCAAAAGAAAAACATCGTGTGTTTTCAAGCGCATGATAGAGTTTGGAATTTTCAACAAATTGGCACAAGGTTTAACCCTTGGAAGGTCAACCAATGCTTTGGGTCTCAGTTTCTAATACCTCTTCCTTGATCCCCAATGATTATTTCTCATTTGGCATAGAGCCTCTGACCATGGCCATCTTGGTATCTTGGTGGTGAAATGCATCCTCTTGTCAAAAAAGGGAAGAATCAATTACATGATTCTTCTAGAGGAGAAGGAAATAAGAAAGGACATGGAAAGAATAATTTCAGGGGGGGTAGGCATAATCCCCACAAGAGATATGATCTTCATTGTGTCCATTATGGAAATAATAGGTCACATGAAACAAAGACATGTAGAGTCCCTTGGGAGAAAATCAAAGAGAAGCAAGATAAGAAAGAAGACAAAGGTACATTAGAGGAAATTTGCTCCAAAAATGGGCCTTATAAGAAAAATTGTGCTTGTTGAGTTGGAAATTTAATAACCAATAGAATTTCCAAGAATTGAGTCAACCATGATAGTTGAGTTGGACATATAAAAGTCAAGGATGATTAAGTGTTATCTTTCTATTTAACAATATTTATAAGATCTTGATGAGAGTCTCGAGATATGTTTAATATCTTTGAAATACTCAATATGGAATATTTTATATTATTAGTACTTTTGTTATTTATTATATGATATCTATTATCATTTATTTATTATATTTCCATTATTATTATACATCAATAATAATATGTGCTTCCATCGTATATTAATAATGTATTGTTATTATTATATTATATAATATAATTATTATATTATATAGTTATTAATTTGTAATATTATATAACGGTGTTGTTCAACTCTTCTACGTTTTTCCCCTCCTCGCTGAAATCTAACAACATAAATCCTCACGAAATCACAACCTTCCGTTGTTTAAATTGCATTTCTGAATGCAGAAATGGATTCGACGTGCTAAAACACACCCCTAGAGCACTCGGATTATACAGATTTGACCACTCAAATATGCAGATTCAACAATATTTCGTCGGATTTCGGGCAAATATGCCCGGAAAATATGACCAGAAAAAAGAAAAAACTAAGCACATTTAGACTAGAACTTATATAATTACTATATAATATTTAGTTAGTAGCTATAACGTTGTAATATACTTATTAATATAGTATTATATAATTTTTATATTGTAATTAATTCATATCAATTGGTAGTATGTGTTAACCTTTTCATCTTTAATTCATACTAGAAATTTCCTCTGATACGTCTCACACATTCACATTTGTATTATATTATAATGAACTATAATAAGTATATCATCTAATACATCAACCACATTCACATTTGTATTACAATATAATAAGTATTAACCTTTTCTTATATATGCATTCATAGTATTATTTTATTATAGTTATTAATTGATATTATATTATGACTATATTATATATTTAATATTATTATAATATATCATTATATCATATTATATGTTTATTCTAATGTTGCCACATTCACATTCATTTATAGTAATATTATATTATAGTCATTAATTTATATTATATTATGATTATATTATATATTCTATTATTATATTATGACTATATTATATATTATTATCATATATTAATAATATATTATTTAATCTATTTTCATATTATATATTAATAATAATTATTTAGTGTATGAAATTTATTATCATTTATTGTCTATGCACAAGAATATAAACTTCTCATTATTATTTTTAACTCCTGTCTCATAATTTCAAATTGGTTTAGCTTATATGGCAATGCGATGTGGCATACACGGTTTTGATGTGGCACACACATACTATTATTTAATAATTTCCTTAGGAGACCCATTCTTGGAGCAAATTTCCTCTAATGAAGCATCAAACCTATTGAAAGGTAATGCACTTGAATCTGCTCATTATATTGTTGCCCATTGCAATATTGGAGTAACTGAATATTTGTTCAACACTTCATTTGATTCTTGGAGAGATGCATTGGCTACTTGACACTGGTGCAACCTGCCACATGGCCTTCCAAATAGATTTCTTTGAAGACTTCAATGCCAATGTAAATGGTATAGTTTATTTTGCAGTTAAATCAAGTCTTGAACCTTTGGGAATTGGCATCGTCAGGCTTAAATTGCTCGGACTCCCATATTTTCTTTTGCATGATTTTCTTGAGCAGTGAAGAAACTTGTGGTATGTTGTGCACATTCAACAACAAGGCCACTATATTCATATCTTCGGTGGCAAAGTTGAAATAAGAAAGGATTCTAACAACATGGTCGTTATGATAGGAGTGGAGAATGGAATATTATTGAAGTTGAAAGGGACATTTGCTCATGCATAGAATTATACATACCCCTCTCACCACGATGAAGGTACATTGTCATCTAGTCTCTTACGACATGCTATATTTGGACACATTAATTATGACAACCTTTGTTTGTTGAAAAAGAATGGTGTTTCCAGTTTGCCAACTATTCCTAGAAATTTGAAACAATGTGATGTTTGTATCATTGGAAAACATAGCAAACAACCTTTTCATGATTCGACTTCCATGGCATGTAGAAAAATTGGATTGATACTTTTTTATTTGTGTCACCCCGTCCCTGTTCCATTTGCTAATGGCAATAAATATATCATGTCTTTTATTTATGATTACACCAAGATGTGTTGGGTGTACTTGTTGAAAGAAAAATCACAGTCTTTTGAAACTTTTAAAAAAATTCATGTATGGATTCAAAATGAAGCACAATCTTGTGTTGGCACTCTGTGTATTGTTAATGGAAGGGAATACACTTCAAATGAGTTTGAAAGCTACCTTTCCCAACGTGGGATCAAGCATAAAACCATTGTTCCATACAATCCTCAACATAATATTGTATCTAAAAGAATGAACAAGACTCTCTTAAATATGATTTGTTCCATGATGTTTTCAAAAATGTGAAATTGATGTTTTGGACTGATGCAGTTCCATGTGAAGTATATGTGAAAATCGTGAGTCCATATCATACTCTTGGGAACAAGACTCCTTACAAAATGTGGTATGGTCGCATTCCTTTGACAAGGTATCTTAGGGTCTTTGGTTCCACCAACTATGCCTTGATTCCTAAGGATCAATGAAACAATCGTGATGCAAGGAGTCGGAAGTGCATCTTCTTGAGGTACTCAAATACCACCAAGGCATATCATCTTTACGATGAGGTAAACAAGAAGTTCATTCTGTCCAGAGATGTAATTTTTCTTGAATCCTCCAAGAATGAAAAAATTGTTGAGCAACAACTTGATCATCTGGATAGATTCACTCATGTAAAGACATATCACAAATGTGATGATGATATTCCACATCTTGAAGGGAGGCCCCCTATCTTGGATCAATCTCCAAAATATATTTTTGAAGCACCATCTACCCCTCATGAAGAAGTTACAACCACTTCATCATAACCTGAAGTTCATTTGGATGATGTGATTGAGAGGATTGAAAGGCTAAACCTTGATTAGAATTCAACACGATCTCAATTAGTTGAGCAACTTGGACCATCTCGGAAAGGTCCACCAAAGTGGCTCATAAAGACACTTGAAAGTATTCATCCTTATGAGGTTAGAAAGATAGGAACCAAAAGATCTACAAGACAAGATGGAGGTGATGTAGATAATTCAGATTCAGGTGATGTAGACGATGTGGATGTTTCATATGATTGTGAATTGAATTTATCTACCAACTTTGAACCAACTTCCTTTGAAAATTTTATTTCTCATGATGAGTGGAAAGAAGCCATGCAAAAGGAGTATGATGCTCTCATCAAGAATGGGAAATGGGAGAAGGTGGACCCTCCATTTGAAACCAAACTAATTGATTGTAAATGGGTTTTCAAGAGAAAGTACAAATCAGATGGCTCACTTGACAATCACAAAGTGAGGCTCATGGAAAAAGGATATGCACAAAAAGAAGCTATTGATTATGATAAGACTTTTTCCCGCACAACAAAAATGGGCTACCATTCGTACTCTATTTTCCTTGGAAACATAGAAGGGATGGAAATTTCATCAAATGGATGTGAAAATTTGTTTCTTTAATGCATACTTGAAAGAAAATGTGATCTAGGTGGATATTGGTGTCCACCCACCTATTCTAGCTGGCTCCTCGTGTCTATTTTTGTTTAACGCATTCTACTTCTTTTGTACTTCTTTGTAATTGTGGGTTCTACCTCTCTGGCGTTGTTTGAATCCTCACACATTGTCCAGGTGGATATGGATGGGCTCTTGCCTAATCCAACTGGCTTATTTTGTATGTTTTCATGTTGATACATCTTTTTGTACTTCCAGGGCCGTTTTGGGGCCCTAAACATTTGTTTTTTGGCTCACCACTGTCAAACTGTAGTTGAAATTAGAGTTTGATGGTAGAATGTGTATTTCTCTGAAAGACCTTTCCAACGGGCTATCACGCACCTAAAATGGAGGTCATATGCAAAAGTTACGACCCTGGGAAGTTGAGATACCAAATTACACCAACTTGCCCATAGGGCCCACATGACTTTTGGCGTTTCATCTTCTAGGGTTAGTTTTTTGGATGTATAGAGTTTTGATATTCACGAGTAATATCAAAAAGGCCTCTGGAGCCTCATTGTAATCGATTCTACTCAGACGAATGCACATAGCAGCCACATCTCTTCTCAGAGATAGTTACCACCATTTGAGCAAGTGTTTCAGTTCTGCAGTTTTACAGTTTCAACCTATTTCATTATTTAATCGAAGATATTGTTCACTGGATATTTGTGATATTCTTCATATCTCTGTGTTTATTATATTCATTATGTTAATCACTTCATTTTGCTCCTAAATCCGGATCAATGGTATCAGAGCAGTCTCTTCTTCATTTATTTTTCTTCGTGCATGTCCCCAACAAGATATGGGTACAAGAAGTTAGGACTCAAACCAATTGAGGTATTACAATATCAGTCGCATCGAGCCCGACACCAACCCATGGGGGCCAAAAAAAAATATGATGGAGCAGAAGATCCTATTAAAATGTTGCTCGAGGAATCCCTTGCGACAAAGGAACGAAATGATGGACAACTTCACGCAAATCCTTCGATGGCTACCCACGGGAGAAGCATCTTCATCAAGCGGCCATGCAACCCCCTTCAAGGTACAAATAAATTTTTATATTCGATTATTTGAAGGACTAATAGATGCAAATGTTGTAGATAAATGGTTGAATCTGCTCGAAGGATATTTTTGGTCCACAATTTTTCTGATAGGGAAAAGATCACTTTTGCACTCCTCAAGGTCATTCCCCATGTTAAATACTGGTGGGATACTTACTCTAAGGAAAGGGTCGTGGAGGAATCTACAATGTTTGTGGTGGACCCTACATTGGATTCCTTCCGGGAAGACATTAAAAAAAAATACTACCTTGTTGGAAGCTACGATGACCAGTACACCAGATGGACCACCCTACGTCAAGAAAGGGACCAAACAGTACCAGATTTCACCAATATTTTCCATACCCTATGCACCAAATTGGGTATCAAAGACTCTGAGAATCATCTGGTGCTCAAATATCGTGGTTGTTTGCATAGATACATTCAAATAGAAATGGAGTTCCTGGACATCGCCTTATTGGGAACAACTTATAGATACGCTGTCAAGATCAAGTAGAAATTTAAGCAAAAAAGGTGAGAGTTTGGATCTGCAAACCCCTCACAGCCGAAGCAGGGCAAAGGCAGCCCCAACCCACACAGCAAGGGACCAAGTCGAGATGGTCTCCCTCAGGACAACCAGTCCAAGCTACAACACAAGAAGGGTAATGATAAGATGAAGAAGGACACGGGAAAATGGTGTGAGTACCATAAAATTCTTTGGCACAAAACCAAATAATGTCGCTCCAAGCAGTCCCTTGTGGCCAAGCTGAAGGCTTCCAAGTCAGAGGCCAATTTTGATTCTGATTCAAATCCTGAAGGAGGAAAGTGAATTATTGATGTTGAACCTAGTGCCATTGTTTCTGCCACCAAAGTCCGTCCAAGTGAACCAGAAGAACCAGAGGATGGGGAACGCCTCTTTCACTCACATATGTGGGTAAAGGGGGCTCTGGTTCATTTCATTGTCGATAGCGGTAGTTAGAAGAACTTGATTTCAACAAAGGTCATCAAGCGGCTAGACCTTCCAACGAAACCGCACCCGCAACCCTACACCATCGGTTGGCTTCAACAAGGAAGAGATATTCATGTCATCCAACAGTGTCATATTCCCTATGACATCAAGCCTTTCAAAGATGAGGTACTATGTGATATTTATCCCCTTGAAGTTTGTGATTTTATTTTAGGACAACCATATTTGTGGAAGTGTCATGTTGTGTATGAGTCTAGACCCCGCAGTGTTATTATTACTTTGGGTAGAAAATTGTACAAGATCCCAAAGGTAGCACTGCCTACTGCTATTATTTTAATCTCTATTAAGCAATGCAGTAAGGTCATTTCACAGACTAGGAAGTTCTTCTTCTTTTTTATTCATGCTCACAGTAAGCAAAAGGTTGCCACTACATCCATGGCCTCTACACAACGCCTCTCTTTGTAGCAAAATCAAGTGGACAGTATCGTGGAATAATACAAAGACATCTTCTCCTCGCCTATAGGGGTACCGAAACACTACCAAGTCAAGCATCCAATTGATATGACCCCCAACACACCTCTACCTAATGGACTAGTCTGTCGTTGCGTGCTGATGGAAAATGACGAAATCGGCATCAAATATGAGGGCTTCTTCAAAATGGGCACATCAGACCTATCTACTCCCCTCGCAGAACCTCAATTGTACTAGTGCAGAAGAAGGATGGGACTTAGCGACTCTGCATTGATTACAAAGCCTTAAACAAAATCACAGTCAGGAACTGCTACCACATTCCCAAGATCAATGACCTTCTTGACCAACTCAAGGGGGGGAATTTCTCAAGCAAGGTTGACCTAAAGTCTTGCTACCACCAGGTTCCCATCGAACCAACTGATGTATGGAAGACAACATTCAAGTCTAAAGAACGTCTCTATGAATGGATAGTCATGCCCTTTGGCTTAACAAATGCACCATCCACTTTCATGAGGTTGATGGATGATGTATCAAGACCCTTCACCAACTCCTTCATGGTAGTATATTTGGATGACATCCTCATCTTCACCAGAACTTGGGAGGAGCACATGCGACATATTCAACAGGTTTTGAGCACTCTACGACAACACAAGCTTTATGCCAACTTGGAAAAAATCTCTTTTGGCATGAACAAGGTCCAATACTTGGGCTATATTGTTGATGAGAATGGGTTACTTGTTGATCCAGCTAAGATCCAAGTCATCCATGACTGGCCATCCCTGACCACACTGAATGAGCTTCGAAGCATCTTGGGACTAGCCAACTTCTACCAACAGTTCATGTTGGGATTCTCCCATATTGCATGGGCCCTCATCCAGGTGACCAAGGGCAATAGTAGGGCCAAGTTGTTGGGGAGGAAGGAGCAGAAACAAGCATTTGATGATCTAAAGAATCACTTTTTCTCAGCTCTAGTACTCTCCTTTCCCGATCTATAGCAACCATTTGAGATCAAGACTGATGCATCTGATTATGCTGTGGGCACAGTTCTCACTCAGCACAGGCATCCGGTTGCATACCATAGTGCAACACTCTCTGATACTATCCGGAAATACCCCACCTATGACAAGGAAATGTATTCCATTGTACAAGCTTGTTGTCAATTGAAACATTACATTATGGGGAAAGAAACGATCATACACACTGATCACAAGCCTCTGCAATTCATACAGACATAGGGGAAATTGCAGAATGACCGCCATCAGAAGTGGTCCACCTACCTGCAACAGTTCCATCTCAACATCAAGTATAAGACAAGTATCTCCAATCATGTCATTGACTTCCTTAGTTGGCCTCCTATGGTTGCACTCACCATTGTGCTCCGTTCCTGTGGACATGAAGCATCTGAGTGGCCCCAACTTTATCAGCAAGATCTGGACTTCACCACCACCTATCAGCTCTTGGGTACAGGTGCAACTGTCACTGATTTTCACATTCAGGATAGACTCTTATGCCACGTGGTCCATCTCTGTGTTCCTACAAGAGAGTGTGAAAAGCTAATTTGGGAATCCCACTACAGTCGGGTGGTAGGACATTTTGGCATAGAGAAAACTGTGGTCGTTCTTCAGAAACATTTTTATTGGCCAAAACTTCAACAGGACGTTAGCAAGTATATCAAATCTTGCATTGCCTATGCCATTTCCAAGCCAGCCATCAAGAAGTGAGGCTTATACACTCCTCTTCCTATTCCCAATAAGCCTTGGGATTCCATCTCAATGGATTTCATGTCTGGCTTGTCATCCACCAAGCAAGGAAATGGTTGTGTGTTTGTGGTCGTTGATTAGTTTTCGAAGATGGCCATCCTCACAACCTATAAGAAGAATGTCACAGTGACAGATACTACCAATATCTTCTTCGAACGAGTGTGGGTCCACTTTGGGATACCATAGACCATCATCTCTGACTGAGACAACAGGTTCTTCAACACATTTTGGTCAAGTCTTTGGTCTCTGTTGGACACCAAGCTCACAAAATCCATTGTTTTCCACCCCCAAACTGATGGCCAAACATAGTTTTTCAATCGGATGATTGTGCACATCATGGGCATGTACAATTCTAAGCATCCACGTACATAGGATGAAAGTCTTCCATATGTCCAACATAGTTACAACAGGGCTCTCCATAGTTCCACCAGCCATAGCCCATTTCAGGTGGGTCTGGGATTCCAACCCTTAGGACCCATTGATGTTGCACTTCCTCTTGCCACTGCACAAACATAATATTCAATTGATCAATCTGCGATTGACAAAGCCACCAGATTCATTGAGCCGATTCATCACATCCGCCAACAGGTCGAGGAGATTTTGCAGAAATCTAATGCTAAGTACAAGCAGTGCCATGATAAACATAGGGCACCACACCAGTTTCAGGTTGGCGACAAAGTTTGGTTACATTTGCAAAAGGAGCGTCTCACCGAGCCCCGTCGGAAGCTTCTCCCACTTCATTATGGGCCTTACACTATCACCAAGGCTATGGGTAGCAATTCATTTTAGCTCAACACTCCACCCTTCCTTGGCCTACATCTAGTATTTTGTGGACCCTCCTTCGGCCATATTTTCCACCATTATTGGATACCTCTGAGATCGTAGAACAACTGACACCAACATAGCTCAACCCTGACTACATGGAACAAGCATCCACTGATCAGATAGTGGACACACATGTCAAGGGAACTCACCAGCAGAGGATCCAACTTTATCGAGTTGTTAAGGTAGGGCAACTCCTACACAAAGGAAAGTGGCTCACCCAGGGCCAAATCCAACAAAAGTTTCATTACTTGATGGGGGAACTCAATGCAATGGATACCATTGTTTCCTAAAAGGGGAGGATTGATCCAGGTGGATATTGGTGGCCACCCACCTATTCCAACTGTCTCCTCATGTTCATTTTTTGTTCAACACGTTCTTATGTACTTATTTGTAATTGTGGGTTCTACCCTTCTATGGTTGTATGCAACCCCACACATCCTTCAGGTGGATACGGGTGGCCTCTCGCCTAATCCAACTATCTTATTTTGTATTTTTTCATGTCAATACATCTTGTTGTAATTCCAGGGTCGATTTGGGTCCCTAAACGTTTGTTTTTTCTTCTCGCCACAATCAAACTATAGATGGAGTCAGAGTTTGATAGTGAAATGTGTATCTCTCTAAAATACCTTTCCAATGGGATATCACGCGCCTAAAATGAAATTCATATGAAAAAGTTACGACCCTGGGAAGTTTAGGTACCAAATTACACCAACTTACCCATACGGCCCACACGACTTTTCGCATTTCACCTTCTAGGGTTAGGTTTTTGGATGTCTAGATTTTTGGCATTCATGAGTAATGTCAAAAAGGCTTTTGGAGCCTCATTGTAATCAATTCTACTCAGACGGATGTGTGTAGAAGCCACATGTCTTCTCAGAGATAGCTACCACCATTTGAGCAAGTGTTTCAGTTCTGTAGTTTTACAGTTTCAGCCTATTTCATTATTTAATAGAAGATATTGTTCACTGGATATTTGTGGTATCCTTCATATCTCTATGTTTATTGTATTCAGTATGTTAATCAGTTTGTTCCGCTCCTAAATCCAGATCAAAATGTCTTCATGTCTCATCTAGAAGGTTTTGTTGTGAAGGGACAAGAATAGAAAGCATGTAAACTCATAAAATCCTTATATGACTTGAAACAAACACCGTGAGCTTAATATCAAAAAATAATTGAGCATCTTCTGAAATTGAATTTCAAGAACAGTAATCTTGATGATGCAAATTTGTTTGTTAAGAAACTTGGCAAAACTATTGTATATCATGTAGTGTATGTAGATGATATGTTGATAACATGGAACAATGAAAGTTATATTACATCCATAAAGAAAGAGTTTAAGAAAGGTTTTGACATGAAAAATTTGGAACATATTCACTACTTCTTGGACATTGAAGTGACTCAAGATCCAAAGTACATATTGTTGGAAAATGTTTAACAAGTAGCGTATGCTTGTCATTGTTGGCAAGTGCAACAGTGGAGATGGCAGGATAAGAAGGATAAAATCCCTTGGGGATTCGGACGTGAAAGATCAGGAGGAACAACGTTGAGGAGAAAGCGCGCAGCAAAGCTCAAGATACATGAGTTCGCAGAAGAGAAGGGAGACAGAGATCCACATCCATTGGATCTCATTTAGAAAACTCGTCAGTCGTCAGATCGGACAGGAGCTGCATGAAGTTTACCATCGGGAAAAGCCAAGGTGAAATCCCGACAGAACGAGGGTTGTCAGATCTGAATATAGACAAGAAGAGCGTGCTAAAGAGAAGGACAGGTCTCAGCCATCAGATCTGAGCATAGGGTCTGGCCACCGCTGGATCGAGGAGAACCTGCACAGTCTTTAAAAGTGCAAGGAGGTTTGGTTGTGGTCATGGGGATAATGGTCATATGGGCCAAGAGCCTATCCAAGAGAGCTAGTGTGTAAAGAGTGCGTCGGAGTTTCGAGGATCGCGTTTTGGAAATGTCAAAGAAACAATGCAATAGGAATCTCGATTTCCCGATATGCAAAATCCCGGCGTAATCTGAGTCGTCAGATCAAGATGTGATCTAGACTGTCGACCCAACTCACATCAGCAGACCACGCCAGCTAGCGACACGTGGCACAACCAGGTAATGACAAATGTCAGACTGATTCAACATTTCAGGCACATGTGAGTCACGAATCAAAGTGACACGTGGAAATACTTAACACATGTCAATCCACGTGTGATGTCAGCAGATGGACACCCCGTCGGAGTTTTGGGGATCGAGAGTTGGAGATGTCAAAGAATATTGACATCAAGAATCCCGATTTCACGATATGTGAAATCACGATGCAATCTAAGCCGTCAGATCAAGCTTTGATCTAGACCATTGATTCCACTCAATGGAGAGGCATCGGGGATCGAGAGTTGGACATGTCAAAGTTTCTTGACATCAAGAACCTCGATTTCACGATATGCGATATCGCGATTCAATCGCAGCCATTGAATTGAGAATGAGATCTGGACCGTTGATTTTCTTCATGGAGCATCGGGGATCGAGACTTTGAAATGACAAAAACACTTGACAACAAGAACCCCGAAATCGCGATATGCAATTTCACGATTTAATTGTAGCCATTAAGATAAGAAGTGATCTGGACCGTTGATTTAAATTCTTATCGGAGTTTCGTGGATCGGGATTTGTAAGTGACAAAAAACTATGAACGCCAAGAATGTCGATATCGCGATAGGGGAAATCGTGATGTAATCTGAACCATGAGATCAAGTGTTGATCGAAGGGCTACTGATGCGTGACACAGTGAAACTACCAGAAACCATTGATGGTGTCTGCTAGAGAATTCAAAGAGACCCCTGTGTGATCGCCAAAGGAGATGAAGAGATCCAAGCTTCGTCCAAGTGAAGAAAGACTATTCTTAGAAGGGATTGACAGATGGATGAGCGTGGAAGCCTATAACTAAAACAAAGAAGGTGAGCTCGACTGTCACAGATAAGACGAAGAGTCTCAACTGCCAGAGAGACTGAGGAATCTCAACATAACATCCAGTGATGTTGAACGCGTGGGAAAACGGCCAGAGAAGCTGAAGAGTCACGATGATAATCAGATAGAGCACTCGAGAGGTGGAGGATAATGGTGCAGATTCAGCATGCAGAGGCATTGCGAACACTGCATGCACAAGGTGCACAGAAGCTATAAATACACAGTACAGAGAAGAGATGGGGTGGTTGTTGTTGTAGGAGTTTGGTGTGGTTGTTGTTGGTGAAGGTAATTTATGTGTGAAGAAGTAGGAGAGTGCAGTAGCTGAATAGCACAGAAGAGAAACTGTGCAGTGAATGGACATGGCGCACAGAGCATAAAAAGCGGAAGAACAGACAACGCAGGTGATGTGAGAAGAAAGGCAATGAGGCAGACATAGCAACGAAATGCAGCAGAACAGTGATAAGTCAGGTAAGCCATCGTCGAACATCATATCACTGTAATAAATTCAGTAGAAAAGATTTATATTTCATGGTGGTTGGGAGGAGCTAGGGAGGACTGGTGTCCTCAAAGGTTCAGGTGGGTGCTTGAACACAAGGAGTTGGTGCTTCCTTCTAGTTGGTGCTAGAGAAACTAGGGAGTTGGTGCTTCCTTCTAGTTGGTGCTAGAGAAACCAGGGAGTTGGTGCTTCCTTCTAGTTGGTGCTAGAGAAACTAGGGAGTTGGTGCTTCCTTCTAGTGGGTGCTAGAGAAAACAGAGAGTTGGTGCTCTCATCAAGTTGCAGCTTGCAAAACTGAGGTTGTAGCCTCATTATGAGTTGGTGCTCATATGTATGATACTGTAAAGATTGTAACCATTACTTATCATATAAATAAAAAGAGGTTTTTATCCTGCATGGGTTTCCTCGGGAAATATCTGTCTCTGTGTTTCTCATATATGTGAATGATGTTGAAAGTACCATTGTTTATTTCTCTACATTATTGTGATCATCATTTAGTGTCTCTACAAAGAGTTTAAAAGAACCATAATTGT
>ML792735.1:208821-232378 GCA_009831015.1 Picea engelmannii | reverse complement strand
TTTTATTTTTGTTCCTATGCTCATAGTTTCCTTTAGTTTTTGTTTAATTCTTGTTAATAGCTTTGTTGTTTTCTTTCTAACCTTTTACCATACAACTGTCATGCCTAGCAGAGCCCAAGTAGGCATGTAAGCACTCACTTTTTTCTCACACAACGACGAGAAGAGTGCAAACACTCTCCAATAGGAAAATAAGGTCAAAGCCTCCACTATTCTTGTGCCCATGACTGGTAATAATTATTTTGACCATCTTTCCTATAGTCATTATTGTAGAGCTTGCAAGTTACCACATAATGAAGAAGGTTGTACAGTGTTTTCCTACGCGTCTTATGTTTTTCCTCCGATCCATCTTGAAACTTTTGTCGACCACCCCACGAATAGTTTGAACATGTTGTCTTTCACTAACAAGGACAAAAACTCACGGTTATATCATTTGTTCAATAGTGAAGAGAGTAATCATCCAAATATTTTCCTTTGAGGTCGGGGCCGTTAGAAGCCTGCAAGAGTGTTATGGTACCCACTTGTGTGTCTAAATTGGGTGGGAAAGTATCAATTTTCGATATCATAGATGCACACACTAGAGCGATAACCATGGTGGATGAGATCACTAAGACTTATGTGATAAAAAACAAGGGCCCCAATGACCAACCAGGGAATGTTACCACACAATAATATTCAACCATTTCCTGCACAAAAACACCACAATCCACCACTTTCACATAATTTGAGTTTTTGCTTGGTGACTAAGTTGTCAAAGACAAATATTCAAGTATCGTTGAGAGAGTTAATTTTTTTGTCTAGACACAAAGAGGTTGTTATCAAGTTCATGGGTTTCGATGGTTCCATTGACCCATCAAGCAATCATCCACATGTATACTTGGGTATGAATAAGGTCAATGAACATTCTTCCATTTATATTTATTTATTAGTCAATGGATTGTTACTTCGAAATTGTATGTTGGACTCAGGAACCTCAACTAATGTCATGACACTTGAGGTGATGAATGAGTTAGAACTAACAATTTATATAGCATATAGAAACATATGGGAAATCAATTCATGTGAAGTGAAAGTGTGTGGAGTAATTAAGGATCTTGAGGTTAGATTGCAATTAGACTACCCTGAAAGAATTTTGACCATGGGAGTTGTGGTCATTGATTGCCCTGTCAAGTGGGGCAAGGTTTTATCTTAGAAATGGGAGACTGGTGTAGGGGGTTATATCCAAATGGAATGGTTATATGTGTACATTCTTGTGGATCCAATATACAGTGTGATATTGTTTCAAGAGAATAATATGATCCACAATGTAGAGGACCCTCAACAGTTGAATAATGAACCTTTGTACCTAGAGACATTGAAACCTGATTTGGGGACGTATGTGGTAATGGACAAGAAGGATGAGCCATTGTTGTCACCTAAATCTATTACTAAGATTGTACCAAATATTTTATGGACAGTGCACTTTGATGGTGAACGATCTCATTTTGGAGTTGGTGTAGGGGTTATTTCCATATCCCCCTTAGGTAATATTTTCCCATTTTCATTTCATTTGTATTTGATTGCACTAAAAAAATGGCAGAGTATGAGGCTTTGTTGTTAGGTATTGAGCACGGATGAAAAATGGGTACTAGGTTGCTAAAAGTCTATGGGGACTTTGAGTTGGTGATCAATTAGGTAAGGGATTTGTGTTAAGAAAAGAATCCATGGATCAAGAGATATCAAGATGCAATATAGGATGATATTGAATGTTTTCAAGACTTTTCCATCATTGTTGTGTCGAGAGACCTTAATCACATTGATAATTCCATGGTGTCATCAACTTCTTTCTTTCAACCATGCAAGGTTATTCTTCAAACACAATTTTCGGTCGAGGTGATATTTAGACCTTCTATCGCTTATAACAAAGGTCGTTGACAAGTATTTGAAGATGAGAGACATGTTTTAAATTTTTTGAATTTTGTGAATTAATTTTCTTCTCATGTGGTAGATGAAGTACAGGTGAGTCTCCTCCACTAGTTCAATTGCAGACTAATAGGATATCAAAAGGTTTAGTTCCTTTAGAGAAATTGTTTGATAAATCTAATGCTTCTAGAAGAACTAATAAATCTAAATTGGATGAACGGTAACTGAATTGAATGTGTGTTCCAAGGATTCCCCCAAGATAACAAAAATTTTCCAAGGTTGCACTCAAGTAGAAAGAAGGAGGTTGGAATCTTTGGTGTGCAAATACAAATATGTGTTTGCATGGTATTATAATAATTTGAAAGCATATGATTTGAAGCTGATAGAGCATGCAATTTCATTGAGGAAAGAGGCCAAACCTTTTACACAAATCCAATGCCATATGAACCCCAATATAGTTGTAATTATATGGAGAGAGTTGCAAAAGCTACTTAAGGATCACATCATCACACTAACCAGGGAATCAAATTGGGTGGAAAATGTGGTTCTAGCTAGGAAAAAGAATGGTGGGATTCATATTTGCATTAATTTTAGAAACCTTAATCTTGCCTCACTTAAAGATCATTCCTAATATGGAACATGTCATACCTTGCCCAAGGAGGTATTAAAGGTGGTTTTATACATGTCATCTTCGGATACCAATGCATGGTTGTACCCAGAGAATATATCTAACATAGACATCATTCCCTATCTAGTTTGGAGGTTTGTAGGTCAAAGGTGGATCCTTTCGTGCCAACGTTTCCAATGAGATTTTTTAGGGCGACATGCAAGATACTTCTATTTTTAATAGTTAGGGTTTCAACGCTCATATGATGATCTTGAGCATATATTTGGATTCCTTGCAGAAAATTGAATCTGATGAGATTGAATTCATTAACATGCAAGATGATACTATTTTTAGCAGTTCCTACTTTTAGGTATTCTATATTTGGCAATGTTATCCTAACAGTTCCTTTCACTTTTTGTCTTTCCTACTTTTTAGGGGTTAGGTTGTTATTTTTAGTGTGTCTATTATTGGCAAGTGAGGGCAGCGTTTTGTTTTTTATAGTGTGATACGTGGTAGCATCATTATCGAGGAAACCCTAGGTGAATCATTATTCTAGTGAAACTGTAGGTGCATCATTATTCTAGTGAAACCTTAGGTGCCTCCCTTTGAGGTGCCTCCCTTTCTCAAGAAATTTCTAGGTGTTTGCTTTCATAAATTTGACAGTGAGATAAAATTGGTTGCATGTTTCAGTTCTATTTTCAATGGATGACTCGTCCATTATTTTTGGCAAAGAAGAGCACCTAGGTCAATTGATTCCTTCTTGCTAAATTTGGAAACTGGGAGATGATTATTTTTAGAGATGGCGACCTCATGGGTTAGTGTGCATGAGAAAGGAACAATTATTATTTGGTAGGGAATTTATTTTGGAAATCTTATTTAAGGAAAAGTTCGCTTGTCTTGAGTTAAGTCAACATCACATGGAGAATTTAGGGGGAATGCATGAGTTGGTTATTTGTGGAGGAGGTCAACCTCATCTTAGTGGAATTTTTAATATATTTATGGTTGTTATGTGGTTATTTTCAGCAATTTACTTCACTTATGACAACCACCCAATAGTAGATACCTTTTGCATGAGCAAATTGCCTCCTTTTCTGGAAATTGGGAGAGTTATATAAGCAAAGCAAGTATCATTGTTTAGGAAAATATTTCTAGTGAGAAGCCAACACTTTATCCTCCATATTATCTCTTTCTCTTCTTACTACTTACACACTTTGCAGAGCATAACATTGCAACTAACCATGTATTTTGTCTATATGACGCAAATAATCTTTTGAATATTACAATGATAGAGTTTGACTTTGCAATTTTTTCATAGCCTTTTGAATTCGTTGGTTCAATAATATTGTTTTATGCAGTGATGTGGGTTGCCTAAGTGTCTTTGTTTTGACTATATCGATTGTTTAAAGAACACATTCATCTTCTTTCTGTTTTTCATAATTAGCGGTGTGAATTGAAATTCTCTCTTATTTCCTAATTATAAACATCCTTATGTATTTTGTTGTTTACATGCATACCAATAGAAATTATTTTATGTGTTGATATTTCATAATAACACATAGATTTTTCAAAGTGATTAACAATGCATGAACACTAGGGACGCCCCCTTGTGATTGGAAAAGCATGAGTCCGAATAGAGGAGTGATTAGCGGTGACTTTGAGTTAATTACTCATAGTTTTCTTTTAGGTTTTCCTGGTGTAGATCTAGTGATAACAATGGATGATGTCGAGTAAACAATATTATGGAATTTTTCAAGATAAAGAGTTAAATGGTGGAAAAGGGTCGAACCCATGTTGTACTTGTATACAATGAATAGAATAATGGTATTTGCAAAGACAAAGGGATGCTAGAATCAATGTAGATCTTAAATGAAATACAAGAAAGTGGGTTACTTGATCTAAATTGGATCCAAACAAAAACTATGCAATCCATCCAACAATTAATGAGGGTTGAATAAAAAGAAAAGACAATGCAATAATTAAAAACAAAATTAAATGCAAGAAAATAAAAGGAAAAAAAACAATAAACAAGAAAAAGAAATGAAGTGGGAGGGAAAATTGGGGAATGTGAAATGAAAGGACAAGAATGCTTGGCCTTCCCATTACCCCTGCTTATATCTTCTTGTAATTGGACTCACAAAGGGATTTTTGGCCAAGAGGTGAGGATGCAGAAAAGCACTAGTTGTGAAAAATGTAGAATGGCCTATGAGCCTGTGACTTGCGTTGTAACTAGAAATTGTCGAAATATAAATTGATCAACCATCCAAAGTCTCTCTTTCCATTTGGGTTTCTAGAGTAAACATTAGTTGGAGTGTGTGCCACTTAGTGACACTATAACACAAAGCATTGCAAACATGAAAGAACATAAGCCTCAAAGCACAAAAGCATAGCCATTTAATGTCTACCTCCCTGGTGATGAACAACAGAGGAACTTTAGTCCAAAGTCCTAATTTATATTGCATTGTCAATTGGTTTTCATGTGTAAATTACATTGAATATTGAAGCTTATAATAATTTATGAGCATGGTTTATAGAGAATAAAATTCATTTCCACAGAGTTTCCATGTTGGTGAAGTGAGTGGGATATAAATCCATCTTTTATGGATCATTGTTACTGATCTAAAATAGATCTGAACCAACGAATGGGTGTAAGAATCAGTACCTCGAGCGCAATTCAAGAATTAACAAAGGTTTGCAAACATTATAAACCAATGCAAATGTAAATGTTGAATGAGACAAAATGAAATGAGAAGGAAAAGTGCGATAATTAAAATATTAAATGAAAACAAAAACAAATAGGAGAATTCTAAGGAATGGGATCCGAAGGTCATGTTTGTCCTTCCCTTACCCCCCAACTCTCCCTATTTCCCCCTTCTCTCTCATTCTCAAGGGGTCTTTCATCCAAGGAAAGGAGGATGGATAGAGAGCCATGAAATCATTATAACTAGAGATTGTCGAAATGAAACATGGAGCCCCATTCGAAGTTGGTTTTCTCATTTGGGTTTCCAAGGTGAATATGGTGCTCATTCTATCTTGAATTAATCTAATATTTCTATGATATTGTGCTATGTGTATTCATGTTTTAGTTATGGTTTTAATGGATAATAGTTAATAGTGATAGTATAAATGAGAGGGATATGTGAATAAATTTGTGGATTTATTTCATTAATGGTTTTCCTTGTCTAATAGAGGGTATAACAACTCTATTTCTACAACCGTAAGATGCATTTCCAGGCCCAGAGATCAATGGTTGTCATCTCAAAGTTGTTTCACCTCTGTAGCAGTTTCTAATTTGGTTCAATTCTGGATTGGGTGAATTTCTCTTTCCTACAAGATTAAAATTCCCTCACAAGCTGCAATCTTACTTGCCTGGTCGATTTTCTCCTTGCCTAGGTCGAATTATCGCATGCCTAGGCATTCTTAGACCTTGTTGGGAGTATTTCATATTGCCTAGGTTGAATTATTCCATGCTTGAGATTTTTTGGACATTATTGAGTAGATTTCATATTGCATGGGTCGAATTCTTACATGCCTGGGCATTTTTAGACATTGATGTGTGGATTTCATATTGTCTGGGTCTAATTCTTACATTCCATGGTGTTCTTAGACATTGTTGGGAATATTTCATATTGCTTGGGTCATATTCCTACTTGTCGAGTTCTCCTTGGTAGGAATATTACATCTCCCACAAGTTGCATTTCCTCAATTTGCAAGTTGTATGCACCCTTTCAAAGCTAGAATTTGTTCTCTAGTTGACCATACACCATCGTTCAAACCATATAATCTCATTAGTAAGCCACACATTCCATTTCCATGATTGGTTATTGTTTCATAGTTTTGGGTTGTGTGAGAATTCATCTTCTTGTTGGCTAGAGTGAGTCTCAAGTAATTGGTGTGTTGCAAATATAAGAAAACAAAAAAAAAGACGTGACTATTTGATTGCTAGTAGTTGTCTAGTAGCACACAATTATTGCCATAGTCTCACGACTATGTAGCAATCAACTAGTAGCACACAACTACTAGCATGTTGTCCAGTAGCACACAACTACTTGCATAGTCTCATGATTACATAACAATCAACTAGTAGCACACAACTACTAGCATGTTTTCTAGTAGCACATAGTTACTACCATAGTCTCATGACTACGTTGTGATGTTTATCCTCTCTCGGTAGTCTTATTCACACCTAGCCACCTCGTGTGGCGTAGGCAAGACTTGTAACCTCACATGTCTAGGAAACCCTTTGCCAAAGGGGTTAGCCGGCTAGAGGAAAAACACCACACCTCCCTCTCAACAAGGGTGGGCACTCTTCATCATGCCAAGCTTGTGTCTAAAGTACTCATACTTCACTCTAGACAAAGGCTTGGTGAGAATTTTTGGTGTCTTCTCATCTGTGGATATGTACTGGAGCTCCACAACTCCTCTCTGCACCATGTCTCATATGTAGTAGTATTTGATCTCTATATTCTTTGACTTGTTATGAAATACAGGATTCTCTGAAAGATTTACACAACTTTGATTATCACAATATATCAAAGTTGGTTCCAACTCTAGATCAAATAACCTTGCAAGAAACTTTTGAAGCTACACTACTTCACGGCTTGCAACATTGGATGCAATATACTCTTCCTCTGTTGTATTGAGTGTCATTAACATCTGCTTCATGCTCAACCATGAGATCATTCCTGATCCCAGACTGAAGCAACATCCTAATGTGATTTTCTAGTCCACTGCACTCCATGCCCAGTCAGAGTCTGTATAACCTTGTAACTTCACATCTCCATCTGAGACATATCTCAATCCATATCCAATTGTACCATGTAGGTACCTCAACACATGTTTTGTTTCTATCCAATGTACATGTCTAGGCTCATCCATGTACTGAATCAAAGTGTTCACTGGAAAACATATGTTCGTCCTAGATTTAACCATGTACATCAAGGATATGATCAACTGTCTGTACATCATGGGATCCACCAAATATGAATATGAATCACTCAAGAGATTCAGATTCGTCATCATAGGTGTGGCCATGGAATTGCAATCCATCATCCTGAATCTTTGCAGTATCTCAACAGTATATTTTCCTTTGCTAGGGAAAATCTCATATCGTCTCTGCCACACTTCCAATCCCAAGAAATAATGCATAAGACCTATATCCTTCATCTTTAACTTTGAAGTGAGATCCCTCTTGCACCCAACTATAAGCTTCTCATATCCTGTTATAAATAGGTCATCGACATATAGTACCAAGATCAACAAGCAACAATTCTCAACCTTTTAGTAAAGTTTTGGATTTGCATCACTCTTGGTAAACCACAAGCTCATGATATATTTTTCTATCCCTGCATACCATTCCCTAGGTACCTTCTTTAGTTCGTACAAATCCTTCTTCAATTTGCACACATGGTACTCCTTCCCATGAATCAAAAACCCTTGTGGCTAATCTATGTACACTTCTTCCTCAATTACACCATTCAAGAAAGTATTCTTGACATCCATCTGGTGTAATTTCCATCCCATTGTGGAAGCAATCGAAATAATCAATTTGATGGAAGTGTACTTTGCCACTGAAGAAAACGTCTCATTATAGTATTCTCCCTTTTTAGGGGAGAACCCTCTAGGCACAAATCTCGCTTTGTACTTCTCTATGATTTCATCTGCAGCATGCTTGATCTTGTAGATCCACTTGAAGTCAATATCGACTTCCCTTATGGTCTCAAAACCACTTCCCACATATCATTCTTCGTGATGGATTGGTACTCCTCCATCATGGCATCCTTCCATACTTGTTTCTTAGCATCTTCTTCAAAGGTGGAAGGTTCTGAATAAATAAGTTTACTCATCAATGCCACATAGAAGGAAAATTTGTGTGGTCTCTTTCTCTCTCTGAAAGAGAATTTGGGAGCTACATGTCCTTCAGCTTCCTGCAAAGTGTTATGGAGCCAAGTTGGTCTCTTCCTGGTGACTGCATCTTCTCTAGGTGGATATATCGGTCTCTCTAACTCTACCATCTCCTTCTGAACTTCTAAAATGGGTTCCTCTGGAGTAGAGTTAAGCATGGTTGCATCCCTTGGAGCCTCTTTCTCCTCTCAGTCCTCATCCATGTGAGACTCCCTTGATTTTATTAATACTTAATCTTCATCAAATGTCACATCCCGACTGATCTCAATCAATTGTCTCTGTCTGGGAATGTATACTCTATAAGCCTTCAAAATCTTATTTTATCTAACAAAGGTTTCCTTCTTTCCTGAAGGGTCTAGCTTCGTTCTCTTTTCCTTTGGAACATATATATACAGTGGAAAACCAAATATCCTCAAGTGATTGACTTCTGGTTTCTTTCCAGTGAACACTTCTTCAGGTGTCTTGTTCCCCAATATTTTGTGACGACTTTTGTTTTGGACATACACGACTGTATTGGATGCTTCTACTCATGAGTGCATGAGTAATCCTTGGTCGTGGATCATTGCTTTAATTGCTTCTACGATGGATCTATTTTTTCTCTCTGCAACCCCATTCTGTTGGGGGTTGTAGGGAGTTTTCATCTCCCTCTTAATTCATGTGTCTCTGCAAAAGTCTTTAATCTTCAGATCTCAATATTGTAATCTTCATTCCAAAGAGATTATCGACTAAAGCCTTGACTTCATCTTTCACTTTCAAGAAGTATATCCATGTCTTTCGTGAGTAGTCATCTATGAATAAGACATAGTATACAAAGTTCCCTAAGGATGGAACCAATATTTTTATGCATACATAAAAGTATATGATGTCCAAGATCCCCTTGGACCTACTATCACTTCTAGTAAATATTCCCTTGGTATTATTTCCAAGTGTGCAACCTTTGCATACTCCATCATGTTCTACCTAAATGTCTGGTAGACCTGTAACCATCTTGCTCAATACTGGTAGTGCTCTATAATTTATGTGAGAAAGTCTCCAGTGCCATAGCTCTTTGGAGATAACATTGTTGTGTACAAGGGATTTTTCTTGGTGTCCCTTCAATTTATACAATCCTCCCTCTCAGACACCAATCACGGTAGCTTCATCTATGCATGAATTCTTGGGCCATAGAAGAACTTGGCCATCCACAAAATCTATCGTGAAACATTTCTCTTCTAAAGAAGAAATAGAAATAAGATTCTTCTTCAAGCCTTGTACAAACAAAACATATTTAATTGAAATAGGGTTACCTGAGTCAAGTTGAAAGGAGGCTTCTCCAACTCCTTTGATTGTGTGTATGGAATTATCCCCAAGCTCCACTTGAATGGATGATCTCTCTTTTGTTAAGTTTGTAGTGTAGGTGGGTCTCCCCCACATGCTCCAATTCAATCACATTGGTCTAATGGTTTTATCGAGTCTATCAATTATGCATCTAACAAGTTTGGTATACTCCAAGATTTATCCATGGAGAGACAAGTGTTTCCTATGGAGTGCCTCATAGGTATACTCCAATATTTCCTTATGCCCTAGGTGCTCCAATTACATCCACTCCTTACTAGGGGGTGTCTCCCAATCACTTGTGTTCTTCCAACATTAACTTGTTATTTACTATGTTCTTTCTCAACCTGGTCAACATTTAGCTCAAGTAATCAAGGTTATAATTGAGATAAGAAGAAAAATAATAGGACAAAAAATGAACCAGTGACATGGGGGGAATGAGACTAATGTTGGGGGCAATAATAATTCCAATCAAGGTCAAACACAACAATAAGGGAATAAACTCAAACATCCTCATGGTGTTTATGGGGATGATCACTATGCTCATGAGTGTCATGGATTTGTTGAAGTTAAATGATTGAGGACTCAAATTCATAATTGAACTAACCCATAATAACACCCTTCCCTTAGCATGATCTTGTTGCTAATCAAGATAGATCACCTTACACTTTGACCTCTTTAAGCACCTTTTAGATGATTGAACCTTCCCATCATAACATTTTCATGCTTGTTGATACAATCAATCTCTAAATACATGGTAATAATTATAAACCTTGAGTCTTATAATAAAGGTAAGGAGACCATGCCTACTACCTTTAATGTTCCTTTGTGAATTGACCCACCACTAGAGACACCTCCTTTGGTTTTCCCCAGGATCATTTATGGGAATGGTGCATAATCCTTGCAATAAGGTTGGTCAAATTTGGTGTAATCCCTTGTGTTATGTGTGCATTAGAGATGTTACAAACTTGTCCAACATAATGTAAGGATTTACATAATTCTACAGGAGGAATTGAGCATATAGACTCTAGGTTGACAACACTTGATTTAGATAACTCAAAACCATGTCTCCCCCATTCCATTGCTTTCCAAGTCACAGTTACTATTAGAAATTTCAATGTTCATCAATGTTTAGTGGATGAGGGAGCTTAATCTTGTGTCAAGTCATCAATAGTTTGGAAGCAAATGGGATCTCCTAGTATTTATCTAGCACAAATTTTCTCAAGTCGTTTCATGGCAACCCTTCCCAATCTCTAGGAGCCTTGGCTAATTTACATACTACCTCAAGTGGTAAAATTGTTTCAATCAATGTAGAATTCATGGATGCTCCTTTGGAATACAACATGCTAAGTTCGAGGAACTATATCTATACCATGAAGGTGGTTGCATCATCTATATTTCATACCATGCAATTTCTCAGGGAAGGAAAAGTGGTCATCATGGAGTAGGTTACACATAGTCCTATTCCTATGCAGAATTTGGATAATGTTTTTCCCTTGGTAGGTTATGAGAGCCTGGTTGTTTTTGGTGTTGGCTTGGGTCTTTATAGGGACTCAGTTGTTGGAGGCACCTTTTGGTTCTCCTCCATAAGTATCTTACATGGATCCCCCCTCCCATCTTTTGACCTGCCTACCTCTTTGGACTTAGTATTCCCTACCAACAACTAGTTCTTTGATGCCTTTACCACCTTTTGGATTGGAAGAACATGTTATTGAACCTTTATACCATGCCTCCCTTGCAATGTGAACAAATTTCATGCATATTACTTATTCCATATGCTTTGGAAGAAAATTCCTCGACCCAGTTTTCCATAAAGAACATTATTGATTTTTCCATCAAAGAAGATGTTATTAAACAATTTAAGGTTGAGAAAATTCTATGGATTTAATAGCTTATAAAGAATATGATAAGACTTCAAATTATATATTGTATAATATATATATAAGAGTTAAATATGTTTTTCTCAAATAGAAAAAGTGTAAATTTATTTATAAGAACAAAATTACAATACATTGGATACTTGAAGCATTAAAAAAATCCCTTACAACTTGTGCAATTTCTATATATCTCATATTATTTTCAACATGTTTTGTGCACTATAGCCAAAAAAAAATATAAAAGGTTTTATTTCATCACTTCAAAAGAGAGTTTTCTTTCATGAGCTCAAAAAAACTAGAAATAAAGTACTCTTCATATCCTATTCTCTGTCAACATCTGTACCCAAATTTATACAAGAAACTATTAGAAAACTAGAAACATATTTAAAGCCAAGGTTCATGAGCATATTCAGAAGTAGTTCCTTCCTAATGTTTTATTATCCAACCTTGTTCTAACTTATGAAAGGCCATATACTCTCTTGTTTTTAGGGTACCAAATAGAAATATTTAGAGCAAGAGAACAAATATTATCCAGATATATTCTAGAGAGAAACAAAATAGTGAACACAATGGAAATATCAGCCAAAAATATGATACCTTTATTAATATGGAATCATTGTTCACTTGCCTCTTTGAGGGGGAAATCTCCAATAGAGAAAATCTCATATTGCAAATAATTCCACAAGACATATTTTACAATGATTCTATCTCTATATATACTATTTCTATTCCCTAAGAACATTCTAGAGAAGGAAATTTATAGTAGGCAGAACCTTCTAGTAAGCCTTCTTACAATGGTTGTGTTCACACTAGTACATGGGCCTTATTTACTAATGATGGTCTGCATTACATAGCAATACATAGTATTCTATCTAATTTATGGGTTAGGGAGGTTAGGACCCTAACATGTCATTCCCCTTAAAGAACAACCTTGTCCTCAAGGCTTGAGATGTGGAAATTGGTGTAGATTGGCAGGTGGCTCCCATGTGGCATCCTTTGGCGGTGTATCCTTCCACTATATTAAGACTTCCTAAATTGTGTGTTGAGCATAGATAATGCTCATGTTGGTCAAGGATGACTTGTGGCTACAACTAAATGTAACCTTCTTCATCCAATTTAGTCTGACTCTTTTGAACACTGCACTTGGATCCAATCATTTTCCTTAAGAAGGAGACATGAAAAATTGGATGGATCTTAGAGTGGCTTGGAAGTGTTAATTTGTAAGCCACTATCCCAATGTGCTTAATCATTATATAGGGGCCATAAAACTTTGGAGAAATATTCTAGCGGCAGTATGCTTTGAGGGAATTTTGTTTATATGGTTATAGATGAAGAAACACATGGTACCCTTCAACAAAATGGCATTTGGAGCAATGTTCATCAGCTTGATGCTTCATTCAGCTATAAGTCATGACTAAATAATCTTTGAGAGTGCATAGAATTTCATTTTGAACTATAAGGGTTTTTTCAACCACTTGTACCTTGGAGACACTTAGTAGGTAAGATAATGTTGATGGGGGATTTTGACCATAGACCACCTCAAAGGGAGTAATGCAAGTGGCACCATGATAAGTTGTATTATGCCTCCATTCAACGACAAGCAACCATTGAACCCATTAATACTGTTGTTTGGACACGAAGCACCTCAAATAGGCTTCTGAGCACTTGTTGACAACTTCTACTTGACCATCAATTTGGCAATGATAGGCAGTGCTAAGATGCAATTGGGTGCTCTGGAGCCTAACAAATTATTACCAAAAGTTACTAGTGAAATTTAGATCACAATATGAGACAATATATTGTGGCATACCATGTATTTTGAGGATATTTTCCATGAAAACTTGAACAACCGTGGAATTTTTAAAGGGGTGTTGGAGGGCATACAAATGAGCATATTTGGAAAGTATATGAACCACAACCACAATGACTAATTTATTCCTAGATTTGGGTAATCCAATGATGAATTCCATAGATATATTTTCCCATACAACAGGTGGAATAGGGAGAGGTTGTAGTTATCTTGGAGTTTTCATTGTTTCTCCCTTGTTGCATTAGAAAAGATCGCATTCATCCACAAAATTTCTTATATCCTACTTCATGCCTTAGCATAAAATGAGCGTTTGATCTATTCATAGGTTTCATGAAAGCTAGAATGTCCTATCATTGGTAAGGCATGGAGTTCAGAGAGAAAACTGGATTTAAAATTGGACTATTTGATCAAATACAAGCAACCTTTATAGTAGAGCTCCTCATTTTACCAAGAGTATCAAGGAGATGCATTAGAATCATGTTACAATTGTTGGATCAAGCTAGAAGTTTTGCAATCTTAGAACAATTCATGGTGAACTGCATTCAACCAATCAACGGAAATGAAGGACAGTGAAAAGAGGGACCATTCCTCTTCATATTTTCTGGAAAGAGAATTAGATACCACATTCTCTTTTCCCTTATTATAAATGATCTGATAATCATTTCCAAAAATTTTGGTAACCCACTCATGTTGCTTGAGGGATGAAATTCATCACTCCAAAAATATTTGAGGCTACAATGATCAATTTTAATTTGGAAACATTGGCTAAGAAAGTAAGGACATCGAATGTTCAAGACATGCAAAATGGCCAACATTTATTTTTCATATGCTTATTTTCCCAAGTGTCTCTCGGAATGTTGTTTACTAGTAAATTCCAATGGTCTTCCTTTTTGCATGAGAACTGCACCAATGCCTTTCCCTGAGGTGTCACACTCCAAAACAAAATTCTTAGTGAAGTCGGGCAGATCCAGTACTAGAGTGGTATACATAACATCTTTCAAATCTTGGAGGGATTTATTGACTACAACATTCAAACTGAAAGAATTTTTCTTAAGTAAGACAGCGAGTGGTGCTAAAATTTTTCCATAGTTCTGAATGAAATTTCTATAGTATCTTATTAAACCAAGGAAGCCTCGTAATCTTTTAAGATTCTCAGGGTGGGGCCAATCCTTCATATCTTTAATTGTATTTGGATCCACTCATACACCATCCTTACTAACAATATGGCCCAAGTATTTCACTTTTGAGGCTCGGAAGGCACATTTGGACCTTTTGAGAAAGTAGTTGTAAGACCTAATCCACATGGGTAAGATGGGCTTGGCAAGTTTTCTTGTAAATGAGGATGTCACAAAAAATACAATGATGAAATGACGTAAAAAGGGTTGAAATATGTGATTCATGAGACTTTGGAAGGTTGGTGGTGCATTACATGGGCCAAAGGGCATCATAATGGCCTTCGTGAGTGTGGAAGGCAATCTTGGGAATATCAGCCTCCTTCATATAAATCTAGTGATATCTAGAATGAAGATCAAGTTTGGTAAAAAAATTGGGCATTGGTCAATTCATACAAAATATCATCAGTGATTGGAATGGGAAATTTATCCTTGATGGCAATTTTGTTGAGAGCACAAAATCATGGCACATGTGCCAAGTGCCTTCTTTTTTTATTACCATGAAAATGAGAGATGAATAAGGGTTGGTGCTCGAGCATATGACACCCATGGCTAACAATTCTTGAACAATTTTTTCAATCTCATTTTTCTGAGTGAATGGTTGGTGATAAGGACAAACATTGGGTGAAATACTACCATGTGTGAGTGGAATGGAATGAGCATCGGCACCAAGGGAAGGTGGGAAGCCTTGTGGGGTTTCAAAAATTGAGTGGTGTTTAGACATGAGAAGCTGTATTTTGGGATGAATGGTATGGGAAATATTTTCAAAGGCTTGAATAGCATGGAACTATGCAATAATGCCAGAATTGCCCTTTTTGAGGATTCCATACGGTGTGAACTGACGATATTGGGAAAAGTTTTCATGATGCCTTAAGTTATGGGTGTTGCCACTATTGAAGAGGATAATGACCTTACGATGTTTGATATAGCCAATGAATTTAAAAGTTTTGGAGGTTGAAATACTAGTTAGATCATAATGCATCAGGTTGATCAAAGGGAGAATTGTTATCATCTAGTTGAGGTGACAATTTAGGAGGGGAAGCATCACCATAATCTTCATAAATGTCCTCATAAATGGCAATAAAAAATTTCTACTCCTTACATTTGTGTCCCATAAATTATTTTTCATTACAATTGTAGAAAATTCCTTTAAGTTGTCAATCGACCATTTCCACCCTTGTTAATTTGTGGATATTGAGATGAGGAAAGGGAAGAGATGGATTGGTGGGGAAGGGATGGGGAATAAAGGATGGTTCTTTTTAATCAAGTCTTAGGTTGAACCATTAAGACGTGAGCATGGATTTCTTTCTTGAAACCACTAGTAAAGAATTCATGGAAGGAGGTGTTCGACATTCCATTGATGTAGAAATCTAGTTGCTCAAAAGTAGTGATGTAGTACTAGTATTAAATTGTACCTGACTATTTAAGATTGGTCAAATATCCTATATGATGAGTGTCTATGTCAAAACATTCATAAATATCGGCAACAAATTGATTCCAAGCAATATAACCTCGATGGAAATTCTTACGCCATTTAAACCATTGCCAATGTTCTAGATCTAAATAGAGGACATCAACATGAAGTTTCATTATGGCATTGATGATACCATGCAATAAGAAATAATCTTCCATTTGAGTTATCCAGCTAGTGGGGTCAAAGCCATCAAATTTATTCACATCCACTTTAAGAAGGCATAGATCACGAGAAAAGGAGTTACAATGAAGATCCATGGAATGGGATGATTCAACTCCCTCTTGGTGTAAAGGTTGTTGTCAGGAGTCAGGCCCCTGAATTTATCAAGAGATGTTGATAGGATAGGCATTTAGACAAGGAGGTTATTGAGTCCAGTTAGCTTGAAATTAACGGTAGCAAGTTAGGAATTAAGTGTAGTAAAATTTTGATCGATATTAACTTGAGCTTGTTTGAATTGGGTCTGCAAGTTTGCATAGGACCCTTCCAATGAAACAATGTGATTTCCATAGTCTTGGTCGTGGATTTTCATCTAGGGAGGGTGCACAAGTAATAGGGATAGGTGATTAGTAGAATGGGGTGAATGGGTCCACACAAAAAGGCTTACTAGAGAGTTGTATGTATGTGATTGGTGCAACTTCTTGGATCGAGGAAGATAGGTGGGTGGCTCCACACAAAAAAGGGCTTACGAAAGAGGGGTGCCACTATGATTAGTGCAAAGGAAGGAATCTATAGAGATAGGTCCTAAATAAGGGTGTTGATGGGACCACTTTATACCTTTTCTTTACTCCTACATACTTATACTCCTAGATGAATAATACTACATTGACGAACTATCCAAATTCTGAATATTGAAGATTGTGTAGGAATTTCCCAACTTGGATGCAGGAGGCAAGGTTTCCAAGGACTAAATGTGGAAAATTTCAACATTGTTTCTGGACTAGCAGCAAGTAGTAGGGTTTTGAAGGTTCCATAGACAAGGAAGTGCCATGTGCTATAACTATCAGATATACTTGTGGGGTCCAATAGTATTACTCAGCCCAATATCTGAAGGTTCTAACTAAGGAGGGTCGAGAATAACTTTAGCCATACTACCTTATTACCCAGGTATGCAAGAGTATTCTTCACGAGTGTTGTTCTCAGTGCCACTATAGCAGTCAAGCGGTTGAGTGACTGATGTAAAGTTGGTTTTAGGATACCTACAAGACTTCTGATATACTCAAGGGTACGTGGAAGTGAAATTATGTGTTTAGGTGTTATTTGATGCAATACTACTGAAAGGGGTACCAACATGAGTTACAAGGGTTTACAACCATGTGAAACCTCATGTATTTATTGTGTGTATGCTTCCTTGACTACGGGTTTACTCGCTTAATGGAAAATCTATGTGTTCTTTATAGACGTTGGAACATGTCTCTAGCCTAAAAAAAATCTATAAAAAAAATTGCCAAGAAAAGTTCTCCAATACTACTTGTAAGTTACGAAAAAGAAATATTTAGAGCAAGAGAACAAATATTATCCAAATATATTGCAGAGAGAAATAGAATAGCCATCACAATCACAATATGAGCTAAAATAAGATACCTTTATTAATATGGAAGCATTGTTCACTTGCCTCTTCGAGGAGCAACCTCCAATAGAGTAGAGCTCAGATTAAAAATGATTCCACAAGACATATTTTACAATGCTTCCACCTCTATATATAATATTTATATCCCCTAAGAACATTCTAGATGAAATGTCCCTAATCCAAACCCCATTTGTAATTTCAAATATAGGTCGGTGATTCGTTGGTACCAATTGTGAATGTAAATGTACATATAGGTTGGTGAGTTGTTGGTACCAATTGTAAATGTAAATGTACATATAGGTTGGTGATTTGTTGGTACCAATTGTAAATGTAAATGTACATATTGCACATAACGAACCTCGGTTAAGACTTCCACTGGTTTTTCTCCTTTTGAGTTAGTACACGGTGTGGAGTCAATCCTACCTATTGAATGCAAAATTCCTTCTCTTAGATTGGCAGTTAAACTCCTACCTGACACTTCCTATCTCGAACAATGCCTCATACACCTAGAGAGTCTATAAGAGCAGCGTCGAGATGCCTCTACGGCTATCGAAGAGAATAAACGACGTGTCAAGGTCCAATATGATAAATATGTCTGTCCTCTGCAGTACGTTGAGGGTGACTTGGTCCTCTTGTATGACCAAGCCAAAGAACCACTGGGGACAGACAAGTTCAAACCCATGTGGAACGGTCCCTATATCATGTGATGTGTCTTAGAAAAAAGAGCCTACAAATTAGAAGATTATGAAGGGAATATGTTGGTTGAGCCTAGGAATGGGCTCTACTTGAAAATTTATTACGCCTGAGCCCCAAGCTTGGGTGTAACTCTTTGTATACTAATGTATTTTAGTGTATAAATATTTTCCCCTTTTCGTCTTCAACTTGCTTATCGAGTTTTCCCTTGGTTGGAAGATGTCAACAGAGTCTTCAGTCTACTTAGGATTCGTAGATGGGACCAATCGTAATACACGGAACTTGGCTTCCTTCGCTTGGGTTTTTTACTTACCCAAGGTTCAATTGGTGTCTTCGAGTGGCGTTTGCCTAGGACCATCAATGAATAATGTGGCCAAATATAGTGTCGTTATATATCTTTTATGCGATGTCGTTTCACATGGTATTCATGCTTTAGAAGTTCACCTAGATTCCCATTTAGTAGTATGTCAGTTGAGCGACAGTTACCGTGTGTGAGACCCTACCCTACTCCGATGATTCCTATAGGTACGAATTTTGGAATGACATTTTGATTTTATTACTTATCATCACATACCTAGAAGTTCTAATTATGTATCTGATGCATACGCTAATTATGTTTTAGATTGGAATTTGTCACATAACTAAAGCAAAGAAAACACATTCACCAATGTACACATTGTAATATAAGTAAAGCTGAAGTCCAATTTTTTTTTATATTTCATCTCTCCAAAAAATATGGTGTTATAGTACAAAATTGGGGCTCACACCCTCAAAATAAATATATGGTCGATCAATAAAATAACCATGGCATCTACGCATGTGGCACCGGATGTGTGTCATGATAGTAGAGTATGGTGTTTGCGAGACGCCGGAAGAGTTGCACCCAAGCATGGGGCACACCTACCACCTGCAGCTGCATCGCCTCCGGCAGATCCTCTACATGAACCATGGGAATCCTTTGCGTCAAACGAGATAGGTTGTCATGCACGTTTTGAAGCACTCTATCAGTGTCTCCTTCGACTGGTTCATCCGCACGGTGCCTTTGTCGGTGTTGTGGGAGTCCATATGGCCGTCGCGGACCCACATCTGTGTAACATACATGTTTTAATTAGTACTTGACATCATCCAAAAATATTTTTGTTTTCTTCTATAAAAATACAAAAAAAAATGAAATATTCAAAAAATGTTTTCATACCTATGTCTCTGTAGGTGAAACCTAGTGGTAATGGCATGTCTAGATCTCCTCTAAAGTCGATTCCTATATAAGGATAGTCCTCTAGAGCTATCACCTACTGACGCCACCAGAAGAAAAACTCATCATTGTAGGGTGTTGGTACCCTACCACGTCATCACATCAGTCCATCATGCCATGGTTGGATTGCGAAGTCCATGCAGAACAATCTTGACTCTAGGGCCCAAGCCTGGAACCCGCTCGAAGAAAAAACTACATAGGATAGACGCAAACCCAAAATTCCTCTTTCTACCATGTTTGCAGTATGTTAGCTGGATCTTCTTTTTGGCCAGCAATGAGGTGCACCAGTCATAAATCGTGGGTCACAAACACTCCACTAAAGAAAACATAACTGGCCTTGATGCCTGATGCAATGAGGCCAACCCTGTGATCTGTGTCAGTGCTAGGAAAACGATATTGAGACTCGGATTGTTGATCGCTCTGATCGAGAGTTGGATCCTTAACTCCTCGGTCCCTACAATGAAATGAGTGGCTATGTTTTCCTCTATGCTCATGCCACTCCCAGCTCCCCGGGCTTTGAGGTTCACCACCTCACCCCAACGCAACAATCCTGTCAAAAAGTATATGTCCTCAACTTCAATCCTCAATGGTTGACCATCGAGGTTGAGGGCCTTTGTATATGGATCCCAATAGTTCACCATCATCTGGAGTAGTCTCACTTGAGCCCTCATGCCTTTGAGAGCCCAAACTTTATATAGCCCACATCTTCTTAATTCCATTTGGGCCCCTAGACCTCTCTCCACCACAACATCAACCTCTTCATGCTCTCTTTCTCTCCACTCTAGCACCATCCTGCAAGTTTAAAATCAATTTTTGAGTCAGTAACATTTTAAAAATTAAATCCATAGACTTGTATGCGAGCTATAGCTTACACTGTCACGTATAGGGTTGAATATACGAGGTTCGATGATCCACGGCCCGCATATACCCTAGTTTCTAATTTTCGCTTTGAAATACTCAAAAAAGGAAACCTAATTGCAAATATTAATCCACTAGAAATGAAGAGAAGGGAAAGATGACTTACTTGGTCCAGGCGGTTGTCAATTTCGTCACTCGTAGCTCTCGCAATCCATAGTTGAAACTTGGGGGAAATTTGGTCCAAAATGCATTATTTGGGTAAAAAAATACAAATGGTATAGTAAAATCGGTTATTTTCACTATTTATAGAAAAAAAATTACCCACTTTGAATAGTTTTTGCTAATATTTTGGCCTAATGGACTAATAAAGTAGTGGATGAAGTTGGTTTTGGTGGTTTTATCTAGGTATTCTTGTTGTTTACAGTGCCATGTCACCCGTTCGTAAATTTTGCAAGTATTTTTGTTGACCAACATATAAGATATGCAATCACTCTGTTTTGCACATTTTCATTATCATGTAACTGCAATTTGTATGCCTTAGGTATGAACCCATTTAGTAGTGACATGGAACCTTCTTTCTGGAACTAGAAGTGTCGTTATTGAATGGTAGAGACTTACCAAACATGGGTGCCCTAGCTAGAACCTATTTTCCATTTGGTGCCCATGATGAGACTTTGTCTGTAGGACCAGGAATTCCTTATAGCTAATATATGATTTTGTGTTCGAACCTCATTTCTTACTCATAAGAATGTTGAATTATACCTATGGGACACCCAATGAGTCTGGTTTAAGCTCTTTTCTGACTCTCTCAAAAAGAAAAAATATTGTCGAGTGAACTTGTCTCTTTCACACTTGTAAATTGGATTTGAAAGGATGTCTATTTGGTGTAATTTTAACCCTTTTTCAAATGAAGTATACTAAATTTATGAAAAAAGGACATTCTTTGGTGTTAAGTTGTAATTGCATCTCATTCTCTTGCTTGTAGTATTGAGCCTATTTATGGTTCTAGCTTTCGCATTATAAACCTATCACCTTAGCAGTTTGCATCATCAGATAAGCAGAGCCTTGTTTATATCCTTTGTAGCTTGACACCCTATACCCCAAGAGGAAAAATTCCCCCGAGTGTCCATATCTTGCATGCACCTCCTTGTATTGAGAATAGATATGTTCCACTATTGGAACTAGTTGCTTACTAGCAACACTTGTTTCCTCCTATGTATCATAGCATTCATTTGACTATGAAAAAACAAAAAAGATGGGCGGGAAAAGAATATTATCTTATGTTGGCAGCAGTCATGTCACCTTTGAACAGAGCACAAACTTTTGAGTCCACTTTTCATCAAAATTTTGGGTTTAGCATGACCTTAGGAAGCTGAGCTCGTTACTTAGAGTTTACTCCCCCAACTAGTTACTCTTCCAGTCCCTATGGAGAGTTTTATTGGTGCCTCTTGCATCACAAAGTTTCATCAGTGAGTCTATGCTGCCATAGTCATCCATATGTCTCATGCTCTTGTTCAAAAGATGTTTATCAGCATGTATCACCCATTTCTCTGAACTCTTGACTTTCCATAGCGGCCATACCCTCAGTGTGTCTCAGAGTTACATGAATTTGTATTCATATCGTGCACCCTGGTCCTAATTTCATTATGGGTAGGTAACCTTGAACCTAGCAGTTGACATTTCCTCATTGGTCGTTGACTGGGGGTTTCCCTTGTGTTCGACGGCAATAAATCTATTCACACGGTGGGATTTGTGAAGTGTCTTGGATGTCATTAGCCTTATTGGTGGTTTCCTTGCCTTTGTTGGCAGTTTTCCTTATTAGATGGTATTCATAGGGTCTTTTTCACACACTACTTGCATCTGGTGCACGCGAAAGATGCACAGTGTCATTAGTTTGTGAACATGTTCTTCGTCTGAGTTCCTCCAAATCATCAAGCTCTTGCTTTGTACCTCATGTTCAATGATGAGTGATGCCTTAATGTTATCCTTTCAGCGGGACTCCTTCCATCGACTTCAGCTCATCTATTATGGAAACAAGACCTAGATTCCTATGAGTACCTAGAGGCTTGAAGTCATCAATGGTAGGTTCTCTCACCATCTATAGTTGGGAATACATCAATGTCTCATGATCGATGGATTCTTCAAGAGTTCAAACTCAACTCCTTTATTCACACTTATAAGAATTTACTTGGTTCCTTGATACCTACTTTCATTATCGGTAGGTTGTCTCACATTTGTTAACGATATACCTTAATGATCGGTAATCAAATGAAGTCTCATTGTGTTCAACCTTAAATCCTTTATTCACATAACGTAGACCTGCACCTTTAAAAAAGCATGTAGAAGACTTGAAGACAGTTCATAGTCGCAGCTTTCCTGAGCTTTTGCTATCATTCATTGGACTAGTACCTATATGAATTCAGTGATCATGGGAGATCAGATTGTACTCCATTATATACAGATAGCTTCATATTGATTTTGAGACCGGTTTTCATTGGGCCTTGTTCGTGAATATGAAAGCCTATGGCATGTATCTACTCTTATATTGCCTATTTGTGGCCATGAGCAGTTGTTTGGTATATTTTCATATGGATCTATAGTGTAATTCAAATTGGCAGCCATGTGCACAAAGTCAGTATGGATTGTAATATTCTTATGAGAAACTAGTTCGTCCAGCTGGGTCTCCATTACTCCACTTCTGGGAATTATAATATATTTCTTCCATCGCAGATACTCCTCTGACCTCACACATTAGGGGGCATCTGTTATAGCAAGATTTGCCTCACCCTATGCAAACTTGCTCAGATGGCCTTTTTCCATTTCCCTATGCAGACTTGAAGTCCCCTTTTGTAGTTCCCATAGATAAAAAATGTATTTTTCCACATATACGCTCCCTAACAGCTATACATCATGTGTATACGCAGGTTACACCATTACAACCCGTATACATCAGGTTTCATGTCCAAAATTAAAAAATGGTGTCAGGTTTCTGTTAAGCCCTAATGTTGGCTCATTACCCCTTAATTGGGGCATATTATATTAGTAATTCTATTTTATTTATGTCGGCTTTAGGCCATTAGTTGTAATTTAGATTAGTAATGTTATTTTAATTATGTCGGCTTTAGGCCATTAT
>ML792735.1:190721-203769 GCA_009831015.1 Picea engelmannii | reverse complement strand
GACATTTTCATTTTGAATCATCTGGTACTTGAACATTTAAGTGGGGTAAAAGGAGGTTTCCCCCTCGAAGAGGCTTATTATCTGAAATTATCTCTTTTTCAAGGCGTTGAGTACTTTTTCTAAGGTTTTTATATGCTATATTGATGTTTGGTTCTTAACAGTTTCCATGTCACGTCACGAGATCCATGATCCTTGACCTTCCATATATTGGAAACATTCTGACTCGGCCCTTCAGTTCCATTTGAAGGCTGTAAATGGGCCATATCCAAGTTTTGGAAAAGAAGAGAAGGATTCAACTTTGAGAGCAAATTTACACTAGAGAAATTATTCACTTCATATTGAGTTTCAATCACTTTGTCCTTTTAAGTCTAAACACATTGTTTAGCCCCCAAGATCTTGCCTATTTGATGGAGAACCTCATTGTCTCTCTTATATGAGATTTCCTTTTGTGGAGGATTGAAGTGGTGGAGGCCCAGCTGGAAGGGACTTAGTTTATCGATTTCGAATGTGCCGACACGGAAGTTTGTCATTCATAAACTTTTTTTAATTACATTTTAATAGAAATACTCTTTTCTCGTCCAATTAACGTGTTGCAAATATTTGAATTGTTATTCCATGGGCGTATTTGTTATGAATATTGATGGATTATGCTATTGTATGTGATAAATTTATATATTATCACCATATGCTTGTGTATCTTGGTTGTTGAGGACAAGTTGTAGGTGTATTGCTTTGAGTCAAGTGCTCAGCGGTGGACTTCATTGAACGTCTGGACGAGGTAGGCTCTTTATCTTGTCTTGTTAGAATATTTGTTTATATAGCATACTTGATATTAGAGTTGATTTCTGCAGTCATTTCCATATGTTTTGGTTCCCCCATGCCATAGAGTGATTTTCCTCGTAACAGAATTGGCGACCATACTAGGCATAAAATCTTATTTTTGGGCTTGGTGAGTTGTTGGTACCAATTGTAAATGTAAGTGTACATATAGGTTGGTGAGCCATTGGCACCAAGTTTTGGTTTTGTGCACACCTCAGTAGTGTGTGAGGATTGTTTTCCAAAGAAAGAGCACGCACTATCCATAGTGTTGTGTATACCTGACTAAGTGCACAAGGATTACCTGGAAGTGCACGAGGACCAATTTTTGTGTGTGTGTACATACGTATTTTTCCGTGGAAAAAAACGTAATTTTATTCATCCGAAAAGACAAAATTACATTATGTAGGTGCTTTGAGAGAACATCTCTTGAGAGAGAGAGAGAACCCAGGGAAAAACAACGGGCATATGATAAAACTAAGTCTAATAAAAGAGTGTTTTGTTCAGAAAGAGAATAGAAAAAGAGACAGCAACATAATAAGTATAGTCCCGATCAGTCCAAAATAAGGTCCATCAAAGACAAAAGAAAAGAGTTGGAAATATAAATGCCAATGGTGGAGTCGTTTATGTGAGAGTTTAGGAGATATCAACAGATAGTTAGAAATATATAGAAGCTAGAAGAAAGTAGAATGTCGATGTCATGATCCATTAATTACTGAGTGAGCGCGGGACCATCGATAAAGGGGCAGTGATAGTACTCAAAAAACTCATCCTCGATAGATTCAAAGACATGCCATTGACCAAAAAAAAGTTTCATTCCTGATTTTGAAAGCGCATCTTCTATAGAGTTATGAATCCTGTAAACATGTTTTATAGCAACAGAATGAAAAGTAGCCATAAACCTGGAGATCTCCTCCAAAATAAGCATCATAAGAATATTATGACAAATTTGAACTTTACTATTCCAATTGATGACATTCATAAAATCTCCAAAAATTTGAATGAATCGAACCCCTTTCTCCCTAGAGAATTGAAGAAGCAATGTTAAGGCCATAAGCTGAGCATAATTATTGTTCCCTTGACCTAGGCCCATTTTGATTTTGAAGAAATGGTTATCAGAGAGAGACAACACCGTGCCACCCCCATAGGATTGATTATCGCTCTGAGAAGAACCATCGAAAAAAGCCTAGGGCTGAGATTTATCAATGGATTCATGCTGGTAAAAATGGATAGCATGGATGTATTTTTCCTGAGGAAAATGAGATAAAATCGAGAGGCCATGTGAAGCAATGAGATCTTGAAGAGTGGTTTTATCCTTGAAATTGATAGAGTTACAAGCCAGCCAAATTCCCCAACAAACAATCAAAGGTAAAGCCTTAATTTTCTTGTGGACCCACACCTGAAGCTAATCCTTCCAAGCATATTCCAAAGAAGGGCCCTCCCAAAAACATGTTAAATTTAGAAGGGTCAAGGCTTCTTTCCAAACTCTCATAGTAAAATGGTAGGATATAAGAAGATGAAAAATAGATTTGTTGCCTTGTTTTACATAGGGGGCAACAGCTCGTCCCAACACACTTCCTCTTCCACATGTTATCTTAGGTAGGAATCTTATTATTTATAGCAGACCACATGAACATTTTGGCCTTCTGAGGGCATTTTAGCTTCCATAACCTGCTCCACCACTGACATGGTTCCCTATGAATAAGAGCTACATTAAGATAAATATAACCCAGTTTGGGTGTGTAAACCCCATGCGAAGCCTTTTGCCAGACCAAATCATCCTCTCTGTCAGTAAGCTTAATATGAGAAGCCCTAAGAGCAGAGATAAAATTATCCCAAAGAATGGAAATATCGTCTTCTAGTCCCAGTGTGGAAGAACTCCTCCACTGATCTAAAAATGAAAAGTCTTGAGTCTCTTTAAAATTGCAAGTGAAATTTGTATGTGCTTGGGTAAAAGGATCAAGTTACAAACACATAAAACTGAATGAGTTTTTAATTAATCATGAGCAGCATAAACATTCATAAACAACCATCAATGTAAACACATTAACACAACAAAATGATAAAGGAGTTCACCCCTCTATTGGGCTACATCTCTTGGTCCAGCTTCCAATGGATCATTTTCATTAATGCTCAAAGTGTCAAAATCAGTGCTTTACAATGCTCAGAATGAGAAATAGATGGCTTCAATGGCTCCAGAACATTCAAAAACCCCTAGCTAGGCTCTTCCTACACCTGGTTTGACCAAAAACTGAGTTGGAATCATTCCCTAGCAGTTTCTCCCAATTCTTTCATGTCTCTACTCGCCAAAACGCACCCAGAATGAATGCACCTAGCCTCTGTGTGTTTTATGTGCAAAAAACTCAGCATGCACGCACATCCCGCAAAAATTGGCATTATGTCGAATTTTAGAGGCATAATTTCCCTAAAGGGTGGAGGTTTCAGTCGCATGGGCACCATATGGCCACTTCCTAGCGCCAAAATCCAGAAATTGAGCACCCGTCGACCTAGCTGTTTGAAACTCCGCGCAGGTGGTGGTCATGTGGTAAAGTACTATGTGACCAGGGCTAACATCAGAGAGTTTTCCCGCACTTTGAGTCTCATGGTAAGTGTTATGGTAATCTGCACCAAGGGTCAAGTGGTATGCGGTTAGACCAAGGGTTGGGGATAAGCCTCGACCCAAACTCCGCCCGGCCAAACTTTGGTTCAAACATAAATTAAAGTTTAATGCAATATGGTTAAGGATCATATGGCAAGCGATTTGATAGCCCAACCTACGCCAAGTCATTTCCACCTATCCCGAATGTCGTGGGTTCGACCCCCGTGGACTACAAACTTTTAAACAACATAAGGGTGCCACATGGCACCATACCATTGGTCCCCAACATCGCCACGTGTCAAATCTCAATTGGTCCATCACATCGCCACATCACCCTCTTCCATGTCACCACTTTCCACGTGTCAGTATAACCCTGCCACATCAGTAGTATGGCCCCATCACATCAGCAATACCGCCCTACCACGTCAGCATTGTACGGATTGTATAATCAGCAACATTTTGTTTGTTTGGAAAAGTGGACAAAACGCAATATCTCTTGCATACGACGTTTGTTTGAACCGGTTCAAGTTGTGTTGGGATCATGTGGACGAGGCCTATGCATGAGTCTGTTTTGAAGCAATTCCAATCACTTTGATTTTTGAGCATATTTTGATTCCCTATATCACTCCTCCCCATTGGGAAGCTTTTGGACCTCCAAAAGAGTACTTTCAGTCAATTTGAAGATGAGGGTACAGTTCCCTCACCTTTCCAACCTCAATCCACTTGGCCTTGCTTGGATTTGTGCCTTTAAGGCCAACTCGAAGGTATTCCACATTACCTCGTTTTGAAGTTCTCATCCCCCTGTCAAGGATGGTATCTTCATGCAGTTCTGAAAGATATTCTGGTGATAAATCATCTATGGAAGGAATTTGAATATGCTCTCCTTGATCATCAATCAAAGGAGGCTCATACAATCTCAAATTCTCAACGTTGACAATTGTATACATTTGCATATAAGGAGGAAAATACAAACGGAAGGCATTGTTACCAATCTTTTCAAGAATCTTGAAAGGTCCATATCTAATTGGTTTTAGTTTCTTACCTTCTCCTTTAATCCTCTCTTTGCTAATCTAAATCCAAACTTCATCTCCAACTTGAAAACTGTGATCAACACGATGCTTGTCATGTCTTGTCTTGTACTTGGTTTGGTTCTTTTCCAACTGTTCTTATACCATTTGATGCACCAACTAAATTTGTTCAATGAACATCTTTGCTCTATCAATGTCATATTGACCATCAATAGCAATATATTTCCCAACGATAAAATCTAAAGGAGATTTTTGCAAATAACCAAAACATGCCTCAAATGGAGATGTTTGAGTCGAAGAGTGTTTATCCCATTTCTAAGCATGTTAAATGTAGTGTAGGTGCTCATCCCAAAGCTTAGGATGCTTGCTGCAATAACCATGAAGAAGATGCACTAATGTTCTATTCACCACTTATGTTTGAAAATCTGTTTGTGGATGAAATGTTGTGCTCTTTTTTAGCTTGGTGTCCATGAGAACCCATAAGCTTGACCAAAAGTTCCCGATAAATTGAGAATATCGATAAAAAATAATGGATTTGGGCAACCCAAAATGTACCCAGGCATGCTAAAGGAACATTTGTGTCATTTTCTCAGTTGTAACCTGCTTCTTACAAGGCATCAAAATACATTTTTTGTTGAAATGATCAACCACAACATAAAGATAATCATGATTCTTTTTAGACATAGGTAGACCTCCTACAAAGTCCATGGAAATTCTTTCCCAAGGACGAGAAGGAACCGGAAGTGGAGCATACAAACCCATCTTTTTATTGCTAGGCTTGCTTTTAGCACATAAAGAAAATCCTCTCATATATCTTGAAATGCTTTCATTCATTTTTGGCCAATAGCAATACCTTTGCAAATTAGCCATTGTCTTGCCTACACCAAAGTGGCCAGCAATAAGAGAAGAATGAGCTTCCCTTATGATGTTGACTCTTTCATCATGTGGAATACATAGCTTGCCAAGATGATACAAAATCTTATCATGCACATGGTAATCCAATTCCTCAACTTGTTTAGAATGACACAAAGTTGCATAAACCTCTTTAAAATCACCATCTAAAGCATATTGTTCAACATAGCTCTCATGCATGGTAGAATTATGCTTAAGAATAATTGAGGCACTAACAATAGGTCTAGAAAGAATATCAACAACTTTGTTGTAAATGTCTTTCTTATACCTTATAACCAAGTGGAATTGTTGTAGAAAACCCATCCATCTGAAGTATCGTGCTTGTTGTAGCTTTGTTTGTGATTGTAAGTATTGCAATGGTTGATGATCTATGTGAATGATAGTTTATTTTCCAAACAAATAATGTTTCCATTTTTTCACACTTTTCACCAATGCATACAACTACTTATCATAAGTATGATAGTTAATCACAACACCATTAAAAGTTTCATAATGAAAACAAATGGGCTTACCATGTTGTAATAAGACTACTCCCATTGCATAATTGCTTGCATCTGTTTGGATCTCAAATGGTTGTCTCAAATTAGGAAGTGCAAGAGCTGGAGTTGAACTAATCTTCTCCTTCAATGCATCAAAAGATTTTTGTTGCTTGCCTCCCCATTGGAAAACTTGCTTGATGCTTGTCACTACATGTAATGGAGTTGCAATTGAAGAGAAGTTAGCAATAAACTTTCTCCAATATTGGGTTGCTCCCAAAAATATTCTTACCTCTGTCACATTGTTGGGCTTGGGCCAATCCAAAATGACTTTGACCTTGGAAGGATCAATTTTTAGTTCTCCTCCTCCAACAATATGTCCCAAGTAAATAAGTGAGGTCTTTCCAAACTCACATTTAGACATCTTCAAAAACAAATTTTATTTCTTTAAGACATCCAAAACTTGCTTTACATGCATAACAAGCTCTTCACGAGATTTGCTAAATATCAAAATTTCATCCAAGTAGAAAATCACACAATCATCAAGAAAAGGCCTTACAACATCATTCATGACTCTCATGAATGTAGCAGGAGCATTACAAAGCCCAAATGGCATTACCATCCACTCAAACAAACCTTGTTTTGTTTTGAAAGTTGTCTTCCATGTGTCTCCTTCACCAATCCTAATCTGATGATATCCACTTCTCAAATCCAATTTAGTAAATACTTATCATGTTTCAATTGATCAAGCAAATCATCAATTCTGGGAAGAGGATAACAATTGTTTACCATAATCTTGTTCAAGGCCCTGAAATCTACACACATGCGCCATGTACCATCTTTCTTTGGCACTAAAACAAATGGTTATCCACATGGGGATGTGCTTGGCATGATGACCCCTTTGTCAAGCAACTCCTGGATTTGTTTTTTAATTTCAACATTCTCCATGACTGACATCTTGTACATACCAATGTTTTGAAGAGGACAATCTTGTTGCAATTGTATCTCATGTTGGATACCCCTTTTTGGAGGCAACCCTTTTGGTTCCTGAAACATCTCATCATATTGGTTAACAACCTCATATAAATCAGATTTCAACTTTGCATCACAACCTTGGAAAGATTCATTTTCAACATTGTCTTTGGGTTTGATTATCAAGAGGACAAAATTCTTACTAGCATTGACTAATCTCTTCATTTGCCTAGCATTTACAAGTGACAAATTTAGCTTCTTTGTATGTGCTCTAACAATGTACTCAACTCCATTTTTAAACAAATGATACTTGTTCTCGTGACGATGAAAGATGGATCTCCTATCATATAAATATGGGATTCCCAACACAATACCACAGATATCCAATGGAATAATGTCAAGCTCTACCTCATCTATAAAGTTTGCAGTAATGGAAAATCTAAGTTTACACCTTCTTGTCACATGCAATTTGGCATTGTCACATATCCATCCTAGAGGGTATGGTTTAGGATGTGGAGTAGTTTCCAATTTTAATTTCTTGACAGTGTCTTCAGATGTGAGGTTTGCTTGAGATCCGGTATCAAAAAGAGTATCTATATTGGTATGCTTTGAAATAACCCTTATGTGGAAAATCTCTATTCTTTATTTTTCATGTTGAGTTTCATTCAGGCTACAACTACTTGAAGAACTAGTACTTGCAATAGAATCCTTACCTTGAAAACTGATGAACGTAATATGTGTTTCATCACCCAAATCAAAACCTAAATAATGTTGTATGGTTGCAGTAATATTTGGTTTCCCCTTATGGCTGAAATTTTTGGGTCTCTTTTCAGGATGAAGTTTCCAACAATGGTCTTCATCATGGCCATCCTTTGAACAGTATTTACATGAGAGTTTCTCTCCCTCTTTCTTGACTGAAGCAGTATTTCTTCCACTTCCCTTGAACTTCTTCTTTCTTTTGTCTCCATGAACAAAAGGTTTCTTGCTACCCTCTTGAGGTTCATTCCTCCCTCTTGCTTCCAAATGAGTTTACTATACACAAACTTCATCTAGACTTGTAGGGTTAAACATAACTATTGTGTGCCTCAAGTAGCTATGCAATCCTCCAATATATTTGAGTAAATATTATTGAGAAGATAAATCTATACCCAAAATCAAATCCCTTCTTCTAAATTCTTGAGTGTAGCTTTGAACACTTTTCCCTTTAGCTTGTCTAAAGTTTTTCCAATCCATAATAACTTTATACATGTATGCTAATGGATAAAATTGTCTTTTAAGTGCAACAATAAAATCATTCCAAGAGGATAAAACTTTACCATGTTTCTCCATGTCCTCTTGAGTTTTGGATTCCCACCAAATGAGTGTTGCACTTTCCAATCTTAGAGAAGCAAGATGAATCTTAGTTTCATCATCTTTGATTCTTGGTATCCTACAATACACTTCAATCTAACGAATGTAGTTATCCAATTTCTCACTATTTACCTCTCCATTGTACATAGGCAATTCAAACTTAATATCAAGCTTAAGCAAAGGAGTTTGTAGAGGAATTTTACCATGTTCCTTTGGAGAATTTGGACGTGGTTGTGAAATGGTAGAAGAGGTGGAAGATGGAGGTGAAGGAGGTGGAGTATCACCATTCCCTCCATTTCCTTTTGGAGTTTTATCACCACTATCTCCATTACCCTTTGGAGGGTTTGAGCTTTCACCTTGCAACCTTGCATTTATTTCTTTAAATAAAACTTTCACCATCTTTGTCATATCATAGAAATATTTTATAAAAGTTTCATCCTCTGAAGTAAGAGTTTCATGACTCTCCTCATGAGCCATACTTGGTGAATATCTCCTTGAAGCTTGAGGCGATTGTGTAGTTCTCCTTCTTGAAAGTTGAGAACTTGGCTCTACAATTTGACCTTCTCCTCTTGTGAGCATCAACCTTGTAAGCATCAGAAAACAAACACTTCCAAACAATCAAACCTTCAAAAACCTATGCTCTGATACCAACTTGATCTGAAAATGAAAAGGCTTGAGACTTTAAAATTGCAAGTGAAATTTGTATGTTCTTGGGTAATAGGATCAAGTTACAAACACAAAAAACTTAATGAGTTTTTACTTAATCATGAGTAGCATAAACAGCCATCAAAGTAAACACATTAACACATCAAAATGATAAATGAGTTCACCCCTCTCTTGGGCTACATCTCCTGGTCAAGCTTCCAACAGATCATTTTCATTAATGCTTAAAGTGTCAAAATTAGTGCTTTACAATGCTCAGAATGAGATAGATGGCTTCAATGGCTCCAAAACGTCCAAAAACCCCTATTTGGGATCTTTCTACACTTGGTTTGGCCAAAAACTGAGTTGGAATCACTCCCTAAAAGTTTCTCCTAATTATTTGTTGTCTCTGCTCGCCAAAATGCACCCAAAATGACTTCACCTAGCCTCTATGTGTTTTTTGTGCCAAAAACTCAGCACGCACGTGGATCCCACAAAAATTGGAATTATTTCAAATGTTAGAGGCATAATCTCCCTAAAGGGCAAAGGTGTTGTTCGCATGGGTGCCATATGGCCACGTCTTGGCGCCAAGTCCAAAAATTGAGCACCTGTCGTCCTAGCCATTTGAAACTCTGCGCAGGTGGTGGTCATGTGGTAAAGTACTATGTGACCGGGGATAACATCAAAGATTTTTCTCATGCTCTAATTCTCATGGTAAGTGTTATGGTAATCGGCACCAAGGGTGAAGTGGTATGCGGTTAGACCAAGGGTTGGGGCCAAGCCCCGGCCCGGACTCCGCCCGGCCAAACTTTGGTTCAAACTTAAATTAAATTTTAATACAATATAATTAAGGATCAAATGGAAAGCGGGCTGGTAGCCTGGCCTATGCCAAGTCATTTCCACCTGTCCCGGAGGTCGTGGGTTCGACCCGCGCAAACTCCAAACTTTTAAACAACGCAGAGGTGCCACATGGTTGCCCATGTTTGGGACACATGGCACCATATCATTATTCCCCAACATCACCATGTGTCAAATCTCGATTGGTCCATCACATTGCCATGTCACCCTCTACCACATCACCACTTTCCACATGTCAATACGGCACTGCCACGTTAGCACTGTACGGACTGTACAGTCATCAAAATTTTGCATGTTTAGCAAAGTGGATAGAACACGATATATCTTGCATACGAAGTCTATTTGAACCTGTTCAAGTTGTGTTGGGATCATGAAGACAAGGCCTACGCACGAGTCTGTTTCGAAGCAATTCTGAGCACTTTTATTTTTTAGCATATGTTGATCCCCTGGATCATCCACCCTTCATGCCACAGGGAATTTATGATCGGACATGAGGCTTGATGAAGAAATAAAATATCCTAGTGATGAATTCAAGTTAAAATATTGTCTCGTAGAATATGTGAAATTACACTCCCTGACCAGGGATCAGCCCCAATACGAACCTGGTTACCTCTACCAACTCTCTAGGTCAAACCATCACCCACCACTGGGAAGGAAGAAACCATATCTTTCCAAATAATAGAACAAATTGAATTAGACTTGATAGGTCTCTGAATCGATTCTTCTAGAGTATCTGGAAGGATGTATTTGTGCTTCACCAAAGTGGTCCATAGGTTGTCAAGCGAAAGGAGACACCGGCTTACTTTAGCAGCCAAAGCTTTAGAAAATAAGAAAATATTTTTTAAACCCCATCCACCCAAAGCTTTTGGTCGAGCAAGATGCTCCCATTTTGACCATGGTGTAGTATATTGTTCTTGAGACGCCGACCAAATGAATCTAAAGAAAATATGCCTAGCCTTTTCTAAGATTCCCTTTCGAATCCAAGCAAAAGACATCCAATAAACATGGATGGATTCCAACACAAATTTTTCTAGGGTTAATCTTCCAGCCCTAGAAAGCCACCTGAAACTCTGAACTTTTAGCCTCTTTTCCAATTTGGTCGGAATCCATCTCCAATCTTCTTTTCGATAGCAGTTGGGCTTTAACTGGAAGCCAAAATATTTAATGCCTTTAGAGAAATCCTGAGTCGGGAAAGGAAAGAGAGCCTGATAAGCTTCAATGCCTTAAACCTCCAAACCAGTGAAGTTAAGGGCATATTTTTTAGGACTAATTATCATTCATGTGGGAGAAGGAAAGAGACTAAGGATTTCAGCTAAATTCTTCTCATCTCTAGGTTGGCCACTACAGAAAATAATCACATCATTGACAAAGAGAAAATGAGTGATTCGAAGGCCCCGGGCGATCTGGATGCCATGAAATTCCCCATCTAGGACAACCGACCCAATGGCTATGCTTACACCCTCTACCACCAGTAGGAAAATAAGGGGTGAGAGAGGACAACCTTGTCTAAGACCCCTTTCTGAAGAGAAGAAGGGTGAGGTTTCACTATTAATAAGAACCGAAAAAAAGGATTGATGAATATGTAGGCCATCACCCATTTGATGAAAGGGACAATGGTTTTAACCGCCAAGCGATTATTTTTGCCACAATTTTATAGATGCAGTTACATAGAGAAATAGGCCTGAAATCGTCAAAATATTGAGGATCGTCAGATTTTGGAATGAGCGCATTAAAGGTTGATTTGAAAGGGGCATGAATTATCCCATTTCTTCTAGACTCCTCTACAACTTTCAAGAGGTCAGCACCAATAAGCTCATAAAAAACCAAATAGAATTCAACCGGCCACCCATCTGGCCCCGAGCTCTTATCTTTCTGGAAACTGTGAATAGTTTCTTATAGATCAACTTCTGTTACTTCAACAAATAAATATATATATCCATCCTCATCCACAAATCTAGGGAATAATAGTGCTATAATAACAATATCAACAATATTAACTCTCAACTCGGCCTTGAAACGATATTGGAAGTTATTTTTTCCCATCTGGGCGAGACCCTCAAAAATGGAGACTTCATGGCCCTCTTGATCCTTTAGTTTCTAGACGGTATTTGAATCTTTATGGCCTTTAGCATAAGCTTGAAATAATTTTGTATTCTCATCCCCTTTGTCAAGCCAAATAACCCTTCTCTTCAGCCTCCGTGTAGCCTCCTAATCAGTGAGACATTTTCTCGTATGAGTCTCCAGAGCCTTTAGCTCATCCCTGGATGATACCAAAGAAAAAGCACCATCTACCATTTGGTGGATTTTTTTAAGTTGAGCTTCAATTAGACTAAGAGATTGCTCATCAATTTTCCTCTTCTCATGAGCCCAAGGGATCACCAATTGCTTTATTATATTTAGATTTGATTCAAATTGTACTGCATATTGACCACTGCCAGCATCATATCCAACCCAATTTTCCATGACCAGGTTCAGAAAAGACTCATATGATAACCAAGTTGTATTGAATTTGAAAGAGTGTGTCGGATTTTTTGGCCCCCCTTCGATTTCCAGACAAACCGACAAGTTGTATGATTCACCCCTACAGTCAACCCATTGATGAAATTAAAGAGGAAGCTCCATCATCTTATCAGAGACCGGGAAACGATCTAACCATTTTGTCACATGGGAATCCCCTGACCTCATCTTCCTCCAAGTAGGGAGAAGCTTCCATGGAGGAATATCCAGGAGACAATTTGATGACACAAGATAATTGAAATGCTTATATTGAATACTAGGGCGGGCATTCGGACCCCAAACTACCGCTTCCCCTAGAGAGAAATTTAGGTCCCTCCTAGAATTGGGTTATCATATTTGAGCAAATTGAGATTGAAAAGAGAGTACTAGAAATGGCTCATTTCAACATAGGGACCATACACATTAAGAATCATGAATTCCAATCCCATCTCTTCCACCAAAATGTCCACATTGATGCATGAAACCAAGCCCCACAAATTTAAAATCTTAATATGATGGGAGTGCCACCCAATCACCAAACTCCCCCGATCGACCATTTGCATCAATGGCTGTAAACTTCCAACCAGGGAGCATCGATTCTAAAACTTTAGTCAGCACCACCGCATCTGCCATCATTTCTTGAAGAACAATAACACTAGGTTGGTAAAGAGATACTAGCCGCTTAAAGGTAGATTTCTTCTGGGGGCTCACCAAACCCCTGCAATTATGGGAGAGAAATATCATGGGGGAACACCGATTGTTGTTGGGGAAAACACCCTATGGACTAGCAAATAGAGTTCAGACTTTGCATGCAGATATGACCGAATAGAAATTACTTTCTACCTTCATCCCTAGATTTAAATCCCCTTTTCTTAGTAAATGCATGGAAAGATCAACCT
>ML792735.1:164227-180917 GCA_009831015.1 Picea engelmannii | reverse complement strand
GTAAGTACATCATCCTTCTTCTCTTGTCCATTCAATACTTTAGAACTAGGGAAAGAGTAGTATTCTGTCACTGTTTGTTCCAGATCCAGGTGGATCTGGGGAGATCGGTTCGTGTCCGCACTTACGGATTTATCCCAAGACAATGGGAGAGATGACTATGTCCCTTCCTTGAGGTATAGAAGTTATGTTTTGTTCCAAGCCCACAACCACCCATCAGAGTAGCCAAGATCGACCGATTATGAAGCTGAAAACGAACGGCCCTATCCTCAAAGTCATCGACAGAAGGCCCAATAGAGGACCGTGAGGATGGAGAGTTGAGGGGGGGCATAGGGAGGAGGGTGTAGGAGGTGATGGGAGAAAGGGAGGATGAGGGAAGAGTGAGAGAAATCCATTAAGCCATAGGGAAGGAGAGATCAGGGAGAGAAGGAGCACAATCCACATTGAGAAATTAAAAACATGGATCAAACCATTAACAAGAAGGGGAATAGAAAGACGCATACCTAGGAGAGAGCTAAAAGAATGGAGAGGGTCAGATACCAGAGCTACGGAAGGAGCCGACGCAAAACGCGAATACAGTGCCAGAGCTAAAGCCTCCAATGAGGAAAATGGAGCCCTTCCATCCGATTCCTGTGGAGAATCCAAAGAAGCATGACCTACCGAGTTGGAGGTACTCGAAGAAGAGAAGAGTGTGTTGAGACTTGCACTAGCTTGCAGACCCCGACGCTTCCTGGCCCCAGAGAGAGTATGGTTTTCAGAGTGGCCATGAAAAGGAAAGGAACATTCTTTGGAAATGTGACCATGCTCATGATAGGGACATAAGTGGAAAGGCACACCTTCATAATCTAGAATTTGGACCCGAGATCGACCCTTGTATTTAATATTTAATTATTTTCTCAAGCCCTCCCAAATATTTAGTGAGACAAGAATATGAGCAATTGACATCTCCTCAAATGCACCGTCCCAACCATTTACATTCAAGGGGGGGGATTTTGGAGCAATTAAACCTTCCGAGTGCAGCAAATAACCTTGATATGTGGGCGAGCCCGACCCTATATCAGAATAGAGACAACAAGGGAGAAATTATGAGTCCAATACATGAAAACCATCAGAGCTTTGAACCTAAGTAGTCTGATCTAGAACTTGAAGGCCCTCAAGCCTTTGAACTGGTATCGATAGTCCTTCCAAAAGCGAGCTTGGAAAGCATGGATCCCGAAAGGTCCAAGAAACTTGAGCTGAAGGTGACAAATACAAGGGTGCATGTGAATATGATAAAGGAAAAACCTCTAGGGATGAGAAAGCCCCAATAAAACCAGAGTGTAGTGGAGAAGAAAGAACCGAGAGTTGGGAGTGAACAAAACCTAGGGTAGAATCCCTAGAAGGAAAAGGCTTGAACACAAAGCCCTCAACAACAACTTTGGAGACATGGGGAGGATAAGAAACCTAAGGAGAAACCCTAGACTGATTCACCTCTGACAAACACAAATCCAAGAGAAAAAAAGGGGGGAGCTGACAGTTGGTTGCTCTATGACCAACAGTTCAGAAGGGTCTGAAGAATAATCCACCTCATCATCATAGATCACCATATTTAGCAAGAACAAAACGGCTGGTAGGCCTTATCAACAGAAAAAGTTCATTATACCACCTCCAACCGCAGGTTGTTGACTACAAGAAGAAAAAGACATGGACTCGGGCCTGCAAAAGAGGAAAACCGCAGAGCCCCCCAAATGTGAACATCAAGCCCCTTGTGTGTGTGTGTGTGTGTGTGTGTGTGTGTATTTTTTAGGCCAAAGAGCCTATGTGGTTATTGGGTTGGTTAGCCATGAAAAAACGCTTGTGCACCTATCCTTGTAAAATGAAATCACACTCAAATTATTAATAAAACCACATCATTGCATGCATACCTCTCAAACAAAAAGAGACGGGGGGCTAAACTCCACCGAAAAGGGAAAAGGGGGGACTTAAGTCCAAGGGAATAATTTATTAATATTTCTGAAAAGTATAATTATGAATAATTATTTATCCTAAGTTCTCGAGGGATGGGAACGAGTCACCAAGTGGCTAAAGCTAATTTTAAAGGTGACAAGTGTTTAGTTATGACCATGCAAATATATGTTCGAATCTTAGTGTATTTTGGGGGATTCATTCATTTTCATGAGGGGTCGGATCATCTGAGGAAAGACAATCATTACCTTATCTACAAACAAAAGCTTGTAAAGGGGTTTTCCATTTTGTAACCAGATTATTTGTTGTCAAAGACTCAAAGAGGTGGGTTGTCAGACCCGTGAGCATTCTCTCCAAGTGAGAGATTTGCTAGGAATTGTTCCCTGGTGCACTGGGAATTAGTTACATGGCTCTAAGACTTTATGTCCTGCCTGTTGTTGAAGCCCTAGAAGGGAAGTGGGGTAGCTGATGGATTGTTGAGCAGAGAAGGGGAACACATCTTGGGGTGGGACATGCATGTGGGGAATGAGAGATTGTAGGCTAGTTGCAGCAGTTAGGCACCTTGGACTGAGCAATTATGTTGATTATCAGACCTTATCCTGTCATTAGGAATCCTTTTTCCTTGGTGGATTTTAAGCCCCATCTCGGGGGTGAATTATTGTTGAAAGTATATGAGCAACAAAGTCTATGGATGGGAGGAACGTCTGAGCTCTGCATGCAATTGGTGACTCTTTATAAAAGGATAAGTTTCCTGTATGTGCTTGTCTAATCTAGTATGTGCTTAATTATCTATGTTTAATATGGGATTATTTCCTGTAAGATCTTACATATGATCAATTGTCGTTATTTTAATAATGGTGTATGCACATGTAAAGCATGATGTTGTTATTCAATGTTTGTTGTCTAACATGCAGAGTATGATGGTTATTGAGTTTCATGTTAGTTAACTTTGTAATAATGGTCAAGATTTTCCAAGGCAAGGCTAGAATTTTTGTGCGTGTAGAGAAATAATATGTGAGTGCATGAGGCTGGAATCGTTGTGTGCACGAGGAAGAAGATCCACGCATACAAAGAGAATTGAATCTGTGTGCGCCACTAGAGTGGTTGCACATGCAGTAGTAATCATGTGTTCATAATGGTTATTGCACGATATATTTATGTGCATTGAATGATCATGTGTGCAGTAGTATTATATGTTAATTTCGTTGTTATATCAAGTGCTTCAAGAGGAAACATTTTTGTGGCACAATCCAGCATGGGATCGTGCGCATTACCTCACATGTTTTTGCACAGATCAAAGTTATAGTGTAGAATCTGCGCACTATATTTTTGGAGTGGCATTTCTCAACAGTAGTTTGGGGTACATTACATTTTGGTATCAGAGCGTGGTACCCAGCTGGGTTGGTTACATTTTGGTATCAAAGAACGGTACCCAACTAGAAGGTTGGATATGTTACATTTTGGTATTAGAGTGCGGTACCCAACTAGGAGGCTAGGTATGTTACACTAGAGAAGAAATTTTCTAGTAGGCGAAACCTTCTAGTAAGCCTTCTTACAATAGTTGTGTTGCTGAAGTTAGTAGATCGAACATGTATTTCCACACCGGTTTGTGTCTAAAGTGTGGAAATTGTCATTAATACATCTCAAAACCTTGGAAAATCGCTTTAATAATTTAATTATTAAAGTGAACGTCACTTAATAATTAATTGAGTTTAATTTAATGAAATTCCAAAGTTTTTGGCATTAGTGAATTAAATGAATCCTACCCATTGATCTTAAGTCAGGTGAGATCTAATCTCAATCATTAATCACTTTGGAGATTTAGGGTTATGTTTGATTCGATCAAATCTCAAGATTATAAAAGAAGCCAAGGTGAGAGGAGAAGACACTTCACAAGAGAGGCATCTATTGGAGTCAGTGACTCATAGAGGAGCTATTGGAGTCAGAGACTCATAGAGGAGCAAGAGAATGACTTCTTGATCATTCCAAAGGAGGAAAGTATAACAACCAAATAATTTTGGAGGTCATACCAGCTAGGTAGAGGCTAGAAGAATTTTTTTTGGGGGGTGTACAACATGCAGGAGCACCCAAGGAGAGCCATACAACCCACGAGTGAGGTTGTTCAGGCCGCGGGAGGGAATTTGCAGGTTGTAAAACCCATGGGGAACACTATATAACCATGCAGTAGGGTTGTATAGCAACACATTCGATAGTACAACTACAACAACAAGGAGAACAGGGAAAGGCTTTTGACTAAGAAGAAATTTGCTAAGTTTTTGTTTTTAATTGTATGTTTCTTTGTGGAGCATTTTCCTAGTAAAGGAGCCCTTGTATGCTTGGATATTATTTTAATGAAAATCATATTTGAAGGGCATAAAATATCTATGTGTTGAAATTGGTTTCATTTGCTTCTGCTATTTAATTTTTGTTCATTATTCCAACTAATATAAATTATTCAGTGAGTTGTAATTAAATATTTTAGCAAGGAAATCACTAGGAAATAATTATCAAGGTGTTTGGATTAGAAAAATAACTTGGTATAAGAGCTTTCACTTTGAAAATGGGGGCAATTTTATAATATTTTTGCAGATCTATAAATCAACAAGGTTATTTCCAATAGTTTGTTTAGATCTGAAGAATGGTAGCATCAAGTATGAGATTTGAAGATAGATTGGATGGAGCATCCAACTTCCTATCATGGAAGGCAAGGATTAGCTTTTTATTGAAGGAAAATGATATTTGGTAGATTAGCAACCGAGTCACTACCTCACCGACAGATCCAGCAAAGAAGGCAGCCTATGATAAGAAGGAAATTAAATCCCAACATGTAATATTGGATGCAGTTAAAGATCACTTAATTCCTCATCTGTCTAAAAATCAAATAGCCAAGGAGATGTTCAATGCTCTAGTGAATATTTTCCACAGTGATAATCTGAATAGGAAGATGATATTGAGGAACAAAATCAAATTAGGGAAGATGTTTGGATCTGACAATCTTACTAGCTATCTCATGAGAATCACCCAGATTCATGATCAACTTGCAACAGTGGGGGAGATGGTGTCTAATATAGAGTTGGTTAATACAATCTTGAATGGTTTCTTAAAGTCTTGGAAACCATTTATCAAGGGTATTTGTGCTCAGGAGAAGCCTCCCATGTTTGAGAATCTTTGGGAAATTTTCATCCAGGAGGAGACTCGGAATGATTCCAAGGTTACCAGGTAGTGAGGAGAACCTGGCTTTTGTCAGTCAAACAAGAAAGGGAAAAGGAAAGGGCTCCAACAAGAAGGGTAATAGTGAGGGGTCAACCTCACAGTCAGGGAAGAAGAACTTGATTAAAATCAAGTTCTTTGTGTGTCACAAGAGTGGACATTATGCATCTCGGTGTTCAAAGAAGAAGAAAGGAAGAGGAAAAGCGCGGAAGGTAGAAATATCTGCAAAAAAATAGTTGAATGAGTTTATTCTGAATTTTGAGGAGGATGTCTCACTAGTATACAACCTTTCCACTAGAATAGACACCAAAAGGGCTTGGTACTTGGACAATGGTGCATCTCATCACATGACAGAAGCACGAGAGCTATCTAGCAGTCTGACGGAGATGGAATCAAGGATCCATGTAGAGCTTTGTGATCATGCCAAGTATGCAGTGAAGGGTGAGGGGACTATTTTGTTTTAGGTTGAGTCATGAGGTTCATTTGATTCCCATGATGTGTTATATGTACCAGAAATAAACAATAATTTTCTCTTAGTATGAGTTATGGAGGATAAGGGTTTTTTTATTACACTTTAGAGAGGGAAAGTACTCATACATCTAGAGGGAGCTAGCCCTGACAGAATAATGATGATTGGGGTTGGAGAGGGAAACTTAAATAGGTTGCAGGGGAATCATGTTCAGGCCTTCATACATGATAGTGACAACCTATGTGAGTAATGTCATAAGAGGATGGGACACATGCATTACAAGGTGTTGTCGATTCTAAGGGAGATTGTCACTAGTCTTCCATATTTCGGTGTTGAGCGATAGGGTGTGTGCAAAGGGTGTGCACTTGGAAAGAATGCCAAGGCCACTTTTCCAAGTAGTGAGAGTAGGTCCAAGGGGATATTGGATCTTATTCATTCAAATGTGTTTGGACCAATGTCATTGGCATCAGTGTAGGGAGCATCATACTATGTGACATTCATTGATGAATTTTCCAAGAAAATCTAGATCTTATTTATGAAGAGCAAGGATGAGGTATTCAATCGGTTCTGGGAGTTCAAGGCCCAAGTATAGAACTAGACAAGGAACAGTATTGAGATATTGAGGTCAGAGAATGGAGGAGAGTACACCTCCAATGACTTCAAAGATTACTACAAGGAGGCAGGGATCAAGAGGGAGTTGATAGTCTCACACAACCCTTAGAAGAATGGGATTGTAGAGAGAAAGAACCAATACATCATTGGTTTTGCAAATGCTATGTTTCATGACCAGGGTCTGCTTATGTTTCTTTGGGAAGAGGCATGTAACACAACAATGTATTTGCAGAACATGAGTCCTCAAAGGATATTGAGGGACAAGACTCCTAAGGAAGAATTAACATGAGTGAAGCCAAAGATAGGACATTTCAGGATGTTTGGTTATCCAGTATACATCCATGTGCATGTGGAGAAAAGGACAGAGTTGGATCCTTCGGGAGAGAAGGGTTATTTTGTGGGATACAACTTCAAAATCTTATAAGATATTCATACCAATGCAGCGAAGGATGATGATGAGCCAAGATGTTAAGTTTAAGGAGAACTTGTCATCTAGGAAGTCTCATGAGTTACCACTAGTGGAAAAGGAGGAGGAGAAAGTGGCTCTAAAGGAAGAACAGAGTTCACAAACTTCCAATCTAGGGAGTCAACCTTCATGTGGGGAGGAGGAGTTACCTCCTTCCATCTCTATCAGGAAACCCAGATGGTTTAAGTGGACCTTGAAGGATGCTCGAGAGCATTTTGAGGCTCCCAAGAGAAGATCCAGAGAAATCAAGCCTTTGAGGAAGCTTACCAACTACATGGTGATTATGAGTAGCATCATTGATGTTGATCCTTTTAGTTTTGAGGAAGCATCAAATCAGCAGGTTTGGTGGGATTCCATGATGGAGGAGTACACCTCCATCATGAAGAATGATGTGTGGGATATTATGCCAAGACCATAGGAGAAGTATGTGATGAGATCCAAGTGGATATTCTAGATCAAGCATGCTACAGATGGAAACATTGAGAAATTCAAGGCCAAGATTGTGGTGAGAGGGTTCTCTTAACGAGAGGGAGTGGTCTACAAGGAGTCATTTTCTATAGTCATCAATATGCTTCATTTGAGCTATTATATTTATTACCTCAATCCTATGGTGGAGGATTCACTAGATGGACATGAATACAACATTCCTCAGTGGGATCATTGAGGAGGAAGTATGTATATAGCAACCTCAGGTATTTGAGGTACATGAGAGGGATTCATGTGTGTGTGGGCTTAAGAAAGTCTTGTACGAACTCAATTAGGCATGTAGGGCATGGTATTCCAAGATTGATGGATACTTGCATAGTATGGGCTTCACCAAGAGTGAGGCGGATCCTAACATGTACTTCATACTTATTGGGACTGATCCACTCATCTTGGTGTTGTATGTAGATGATTTGTTTCTCACAGGTGTAGAGAAGAATATAGCAGGGTGCAAGGTAGATTTGTCTACAGAGTTCAAGATGAAGGAAATTGGCTTGATGCATTAATTATTGGGGTTAGAGGTATGGCAGAGATCGGGTGAGATCTTCCTTGGTAAATGGAAGTACATAATGGATATCTTGAGGAGATTCAAGATGGAGGACTATAGACTGATGGCTACACCTATGGTTACCAATCTAAAGAAAGTTTCCACTACAATTCAAATTTTGTGGACCCTAGGTTATACAGACAACTGATAGGTTCTTTGATGTATATGGTCAACACTAAGCCAGATATATGTTTTGTTGTGAACACCTTCAGCTAGTTCATGGTGGAGATAAGGTAGGTGCATTGGCTATTAATGAGGCATGTGCTCAAGTACCTGAGAGGTACTGTGGAGTATGGTTTGAGGTATCTCGGAGGTGATGGAGTGAGTCTGAAGGGATATACATACTCATATTGGGTAGGAAGTATAGCATATAGGAAGAGCACCTTAGGGTTTTGCTTCAACTTTGGATCAGTAGTGGTATCATGGTTCAATAAGAAGCATACTTTTGTAGCACTCAGTTCAGCAGAGGTGGAGTATATAGCAACAAGTATGTCAAGTTATGAAACCATTTGGATTTGCAAATTACTTACAGTATTATTTGATTAGGAGTTGGAGCCTATGGTGATATACTGCAATAATCATAGTAGTATCAAACTCTTTGAGAATCTATTATTCCATGACAATTCAAAGAATATTGAGATGAGGTATCACTTCATCTAAGATAGGATTCATAAAGGAGTATTCAAGCTCCAATATATCTCCACAGATGAGCAGGTTGCAGACATTCTGACCAAACCCTTAGTTAAAGGGAAGCTTGTTTTCTTTATAGACAAACTTGGAGTGATGAAAAATGCCTTCTTCGTCAAGAGGGAGGGTTGAAGTTTGTATCTCAGATAGGTATTTCCACACCGGCCTATGTCTGACATGTGGAAATTATCATTAATCCCTCACGAAACTTTGGAAATTCACTTTAATAATTTAATTATTAAAGTGAATGTTGTTTTATACTTAATTGAGGTTAATTTAATGAAATGCCTAAGTTTTTGGCATTAGTGAATTAAATGAATCCTCCCCATTGATCTCGAGTGAGATGATATCTAATCTCAACCGTTAATCACTTTGGAGATCTAGGGTTATGTTCGATTCAGTCAAATCTCGAGATTATAAAAGAAACCAAGGTGAGAGGAGAAGACACATCACAAGAGAGACATTTATTGGAGTCAGGGACTCATATAGAAGTAAAAGAAGGACTTCTTGCTCATTCCAAAGGAGGAAAGTACAACAATCGAAGAATTTTGGAGGATGTACAAGCTAGGTAGAGGCCATGAGAATTTTAAGGGGGTTGTACAACTTGTAGAAGCACCCAGGGAGGGTTGTACAACCCATGGGTGAGGTTGTACAGATAGAAAGAGGGTATTCGTAGGAAATACATCCCACAACAAACACCCTATATCTCACAACAGGCCATATATCCATGCGGCAGGTCCGTACAACAAGGACAACAGGAAGAGGTTTTCAACTAAGAAGAAATTTTCTAGGTTTTTATTGTTAATTGTATTTTTCGTTGTGGGCCATTTTCCCAATTTGAGATCCCTTGTATGCTTGGACATTATTTTAGTGAAAAGCATATTTGAAAGGTAGAAAATTTATGTGTGTTGAAATATGTTTAATTTTCTTCTGCTAATTAATTTATGTTAATTATTTGAGCGAGTATAAATTATTCAATAAGTTGTAATTAATTATTTAAACAAGGAAATCAATAGGAAATAATCATCTAGGTTTGGAAAATTAACATCTGTTCACTCTACTACATAGGCCTTATTTACTAATGATGGCCTTCATTACATAAAATTACATAGTATTCTATCTACTTTAGGGGTTAGGGAGGTTAGGACCCTAACAATGTTCCTATCCCTATAGATGTGCGAATAGGATATGTATAAGAAAGTCGATATAAGTGATTGCACATAATTATACAGAGTTTGTAATGTAAAATTCCCTAGTACTATTTCCTTGCACATACATTGAATTACCAGAAGGGAGTCCCCATAGGTTTTTATATGTGAGACTCCAGCCTCATGAGCGAATCTCAAGACTAGTTTTAGAGCCATCAACTTATAGTACTTAGAAGACATAAGCAATATTTGTCCTACTCCACTCCTGGGTAGGGTCTCTTGTGAGGCTCCATAAAAGTAAGTCGAGGGAATGTTCTTATTAATTTCCTCTTCCTTGGAGATGTGTGTTATTTTTTTATCTTGTAACCTTTCTTATGCATTTAGAATGTTTAGTGTTTGCACAACACATTTTAAGGCTAATGTCTCATTATTTTCAAACAACTTCATATTCCTAGCCAAGCAAACTCCCTAGGCAATGTTTAGACTAAGGGCTCTGATTTTTTTTTGTCCTTCTTGTCACACCAAATCCTAAAGGCCTCTTTAATGTTATCTCCTACCCAAACATTTTTATACACTGTCATTATTTCCACTTCCCTCCAAATTTCCTTTGTGAAAGGACAAGTCATGATGATATGTGCATTGGTTTATTTTGCTTGTCGGCATAGACTGAACCAACCAAGTCCAATACAATTCCTTTTTTTTGTAGTATATCCCATGTAGGTGACCTATTGTTTAAGATAAATAACATGAAAATATTGGATTTTAATGGGCTCTTTAGTTTCCATAAGACTTTCCACCACTATACATGTTGATCCTCCCTTCCCTCCTCGATAAGGGATTTATATCCTAATTTTGGTAAATATACCCCTGATGGGTTTAGAGACCATACCAAATTATCATGTTCCTCTCTAGTTATGACATTACTATATTCTAAAACTTGTGTATATATTTTTTATTCACCTGCATTCTCTTCCCCTAGACCTAGCTCCTTTTGGTCATCCTAGTTTAGTGCCAAACGCTACTCCTAGCCTAGTTCAAAACTTGTCTTAACATTAAAAAAAAAAAAACTTTGCTTCATATCTCAAGAATAAAATGTGGAGATAATGAATGTCTTCCTTTACTACCAACCCATGGATCCAGACTTATTTACAATCTATCTCTTTTGCCAACTTTCCAAAACAACTGGTTTCTAACCAAATCAAAAGTAGAGTTGACCAGTTTCAAATTTATAGAAGCATTTTGGAATTCTTTAATAGGATTCCTAATCCTTTCCTCCACAGTGTCTAGGGTGATATATATGGATTTCAAAACTTGGACCCACAACCTCTATCCTCGAATCAATATCCAAATGTTTTTTGTTGTAAGCGCTTTGGAAAATATAAATAGGTTCTTTAGGCCACATCCTCCTTTTGCTTTTTGTAGGGATATCTTCTTCCATGAAGCCAAAGCAAACCCTTTTTCCTCTTGTTTCCCGGACCATATGAATTTATAACATAGTTTCCTTATAACTTCCAAAACTCCTTTGGGTGTCCATGCTAGCGACATCTAGTATATTGGAATCACTTCCAAGATAAGTTTGAACAAAACCAATCGAACCCCTTACAAAATCCACTTGTTATACCATGTATTGAGATTTTTTTCCACTTTGGCCTTCAACTATTACCAATCCCATTTTTTATACATGTTGGGATTCAAATGAAACCCTAAGTATTTTAGGCCAAGATCGAGGTCTACCAATTGGTAGGGAAACATTTGAGTAATGAAGGTCTTCTCTTGCTTTGAAATACCCTACAGAGAGATTATTGATTTATGTAGATTTATTTTCATAGTTGTCGCTTTACAGAAAAAATCCAAAATATCTCTAAACTTCTCAACAACCCTTATATAGCCCTCACAAAAAATCAGTATGTCATCAATACACAATGAGTGTGTAATATTATAGGATGTACTTATATTGACTCCTTTTAAACTACCATTTTTAGAAGCCTCCTTTAACAACCTTCTCAAACCTTCAACAATTAAAAGGAAAATGAGAGGGGATAAAGGGAAACCTTGTCTAAGGCCTTTTCTTGGCCTGAAGAAGGGAAAAGTTTCCCCATTTATAAAAACAACAAAAGATGCAAAAGTAATGCAATTTATTACCCATACTACAAATTGGTGGCATAAATCCAAATGAATGAGAATTAGTCTAGCATATAAATGAGAAGTAATTTGCTCCTTCTTTAGCAATGTCCTTGACGTTGAGTGCCTATATGGCATCATCCTTTTTAATTTTCCATACTAAACTAATGATCCTATTGCAGTTGGCATACATGTGAAAAAACTTTGTGTTTTTATCTCTTGCTTGGAGCCATAACGCCCCACTTTTAAGCCTCCATTATTTTTATTTTTCTGGGAGGATTTGCCTCTTTTTGTCTTCAAGAAATTCTACCTATGCTTTATATTCCTCTGTAAAAAAAAAAAAAAAACCTTCACTATTATAATGAGATTTCAAGGCTTCCTCCACTTCTCACAGAGTTTTATCATCCTTCAGCTTCTTTTCTTTTGCCCACTGCATAGCTATATTCTTTTAAAAAAAATCAGATTTTGATGGAGTTGCAAAGGAGTAGATTTTCTTAAATCTCTATTATAAGGCTCGTGTAGCTCTTTGATACTATTAATAAACTCTCCTTTATTTATCCATTATCGATTCATCTTGAGTGGACTTGTAGGCTTCTCTTTGGTAGGGGTTGTTTATGATATGACGAGATTCTAGTAAGAATCATCTCCCAAGGAAACCCATTGATTTATTCTAGATGCTTCGTCTAGAAAAACTTCAAATATAAAAAATTGATCGAGCCTCTTTGTAATACAAGCCTCTCTTGTGACCATCTACCCAAAAAAAAAAGAATGGCGGCTAGGGTTCTACCCTAGTCGTCGCTCTGCAACATTTCCTCTATCGATGTCTGCTCAGATCTCGGTGATGGAGTGCTTGGACAGGGTGCTAGCTTTGAATGTGTTGTTGCATGTGGTTCAGGGGAAGTATGTTGCTCCATCAGTCGTCTAAAGATATTTTCGAGCTCCTTTCTTTGGATCTGGGGCGGTTAGGGTTTCTTCCTTAGTCGTTTCCCTTACTTATTTCACCTGGTTCTTCATCTGAAAGGCGCATCCTCATCCGGAGGGTGCATCCTCTGCCTGTTCGTGGTATTGGTTGATGGGAGCTTCGTTATTTCATTGGTATCTCCACCCCCATGGGTGGTTTTTGTCTCTCTTGATCAGAGTTTTAGTCCTCCCTATGACGGATCTCGTGGGGTGGATCGTTTCGGCTTTGCTTCTTCGTCTTCATCTTGATCTGATTTGGGGTTTCTTTGGTGGATCTCTATCGGTGGTTTGATGGCTAGGTGTTGGGTCCTTGGACCTGGGATTTGATGTTTTTTGTATCAGTTGTTGGGTTTTTCTTCTTCTTTATGGAGGTTGGGTCAGAGCTTTGAGGTCCACTATTGGGCATGCAGTGTTCCCACACTTTGAGGTCCATATTCGAGCATGCAACTTCTAAACTATTTTCCTGTAGATGCAAGGTTTTCCCAGTCTATTTTGTCATGTTTGTAACTTTGTTTAGTGGATTATTAGCTAGATCTGGGCCCTCTCAGGCCTCCTTAATTTCTACTATTTTTTCCCATGACTGGGGAAGTGCTTCAGGTTCTTGTTAAATGTAATTTTCTCTCTGTGGTTCCCTTACTAGTTACTATATACTTGGTTATTTCCTTATAGTCAGTATATACCTGTGAATGTAATTTTGTGCCTTCTTAATGAAATTCCAAATTTTTTCTGTGGAAGAAAAAAAAAATACGAGCCTCTCTTGGTATATTATTTCTCCAAATTGGGGACAATTTAGCAGGTTCAACACCTAGTAAACCTACTTCTTCCAACTTATTATAAAGTAACTAGAAATATAGTCCACCCATGTAGTGTTGGAATTATTGTCATTGATGTCAAAAGATTAATGTTCATATTACGACTTTACAAATGCACATTGTTGACTCGCAAACTTGCCACTAGCCACTAGCCTGCAAATTGTTGCAAGGCATATATAAAAGTTTATTAATAAATATAATTGTTAGGTGGGACCCCCTAGTAAGATAAAGAAAAGAATGACAATGCATCGATCTAAATATGATCTCTAAGGTTAATGGCGTAATTTTGTTTCACTTTTGATTGGTTGAGGCATCTCACTCCATCTATGATCATAACATGCATTTATATATATGATTGTCAAAGTTTTGGTGGTTGGAAAAAACATAAAAGTATTGCCATATTTTGCTTTCATCGAGTTATAATGGTCGTCAATGGAATACACATGTGCTAATGGTTATGGTTTTTATAGTTACATTATTTGAAAGTTGGTTGCATATGACAAATGTTTCTCATGGAAAATACAAAGTCTTGTTGCAAGTTATAAGTGTTTGTCTCTTCACATGATAAGGTAGTTTGACTATATTACAAAATTCAGCATGCAATAGTATTCAAACTATATGACACAACTTTGCATGCTATATGAATAATATCGAGCTCGTATATACAACACTTAATTATTTTGGAGGGGTGGCAACTGTGGTTATATTGGAAAAGTTATATTATGGCACGACCAATATGGTATATAAGAATGTTGGTTAATTGTGTCGTTTAATTGGCATTGTTTCAACAGAATTTAATTTTGGTTTTAATATGATGGAACTTGGACGTAAGTTTTGAGTCGTCGACTTGTGGGCATTTATGCTAGCTGACATGGCATGTGGTCCCTTGCCCGAGAGGCATGTTGCGATTGGTTGTTGTGTTGATTGCATTGGAAAGTTTTTGTTGAGTTGGAAAAAATATTACTGCCTGATAGTAATGGAAATGTAGTAGTGATTGACGTGTATTCAATCCACCACTACGCAGATTTTGTCACCCACATTTCACTTGGGTTTTGGCATTCTGCACCCAAGTCTTTGGTTTTCTCTATTGTGGTAATGAATTGGTTCACATAGCTCAAACCCTCACAATTTTGGGTAACGGATTCCCCTTAAACCTGGTCTATAAGGCACCATTTTTCAAAGGTATGAGGTTTCAGTTCGTTTTACACCTAGTACTGCAAAATTTGTTTCTAAAATGGTTGTTTTTGGATCTAGTTTGACATTGTTGTTGCATAAATGTTTTATTTCCCCTTTGTTTTGTGTCAAAAAAAAATTTGGTTACAGTCTCTGTTTACATTTTAGGTTTGAAATCAAAACCTCTGGAGCATGCTAAGAAATACCCGTCATTCTTACAAAGCACCGGCATGTTTGGTTTGTTCAAAAGTATTTGTGATATGGCTTGAGCTTAACAACAATTGCACCATGAGAATTTTAGGTTTCAATTTCTTTGATTTTATAGGTGTTCTATCTTTCCCATAAAAAGATGAATTGTTAAACCATGCCTCTTTGTTTTATTCTTGAGTATTGTCGAGTTTCATTTCGAACCAGAACATGATCTTTGAAATTGTAGTATGTTGGGGTTAAATATTTAAAGGCTAGTTTGAAATTTAGTCTGAGTTGTTGCATGTTGCATGTGCCACAATACCTTGTATCATTTCCTAGCTCGTGGGTTCATAGGTTTCGTAACCCAATTCGAATCTTAAAGAAAAGTTTAAAATAAAAGGCTCAGGTGATGAACCTGACCTCTCTACAACATGTTTTGAAGTCATTTGTTCTAACTATAAGTGAATATATCCCATCTGTTGGATTTGAAACCCTTGTCAACCAAACAAAGAAACTCAAACCCTAAATCTCATATGTGCTATATGCTTGACAGTGGTTTTCTTGGACATATCCACAGTTTATTAAGGGTTTTGATTGTGGTTTTCATTTAGAAAATAAACAAACATAGGGTATGCTTGCTTCATTGTTATGATGGTTGGTATCGTTGATAAGAAGTATTGTGAGTATAATGTGAAAGAGGAATTTGATGATTGCAACAAAAGTAAATTTTTTGATTTATGTAAGTGCATAAATGATGACCATGCTATGAAATAATTACATTTAGTGGTTCCTATTGATAAAAGGGTGATCTAAAACAAAAGAATAATTATATAGACTCTATTTCCCTTCATCAATTTCATTTTTCATAAAATCATTTCTCAAAATTCTAGCCATTAATTTCATGTTCTTGTCATATTTCTAATTAAAAAGTAGTTTTACTTGAATTTTTGTAACTCTCTACAACTTTTTAGGGTTTACCATGCTACCAATTCTCGCCTTCCCCCAAACCTCCTATGACTCCCTTGGTGCACACTGACTACCTCAGCCCTGCAATTTTGACTGCCTCAGAAGAATGGGAACTGAAGAGAGGGCGAAAGACCCCTCCTACTGTAACGTCGCCGCCAATGATCCGGAGAACTCACGAGCGTGTCAACCATCCTTTGAGCCACCATTACACCTACGAGACCAGTATTTGCATGAAGAGATGGAAACAAGCAAAGATTTGAACATGGATGCTGAGTCCTCGCATCCAAAAAATGCTCAGATCTGGACACCAGGAAAATGCATCCCCCAATCCCCGGTTACACCCAGGTACATCATCAAAACCACCAGGATAGGGGATTATACACAATTCATGCGAGACCATGCCCTCATAGGAAACTTCCTAGGTCTCTGGCCCTTAGAAAAGGACCTAGCTCACTGGATCAAGGTGTGGTCGAACCCCAAGGGAGACTATGAGCTCCACCTGAGCTCCAAAGGTTTCTTCACAATAATATTCTACAACCTGGAGGACAAGCACAGAATATTTGAAGGGGGACCATACTTCTACAACTCGGTTGGCCTCTACCTACGTTACTAGACAAACTGCTTCTACCCAGAAAAGGAAAACTTCGCATACACATAAGTATGGATTCACCTCTATTCCCTACCCCAAGAATTCTGGCTAGAGGAAATTTTACTGGGCATAGGCAATACCCTGGGTAAATATGTCAAATCCTCTGAAGCTACCAAACAGAGAAAATACACCTCCTATGCAAGGATATGTGTCTATATAAACATCTCCAAAGCTCTGCCAGGCACCGTTACGTTAGAATACCAAGATGAGGAATGGGCCCAAACCATAAACTATGAACACATCCCTTTCAAATGTTG
>ML792735.1:146116-164142 GCA_009831015.1 Picea engelmannii | reverse complement strand
CAAAGGAAGGATTTACCCAGGTTCACAATCAAAGGAGACAAGCGCAGAAGAATCCCTCAACCAACAACAGAAAAAAGAACCCAAATAATAACTCTTTTGAAGCCCTTAACCACCTCCCAGAAGCAAAAGAGGTGGAAAATCCCCACAAGACTGTGGGGAAAGAAACCAGCAAGCATAAGGAAGATCAAGAGTCACAAGAGTATCAGACCCCAGCAAACCAAGTAGATCCATAGATTCACCCAGTCTCAAGGAAGGAACTGGAAAGAGAGGAAGACACGGTCATGGAAATGGATGAGCAGGACTTAGCAGAAATCGACCTAGACAGATTAGAAGAAGCACTCAACAAGAAGGATCTCCAAACGATACCAAAGGACCAACTTAGTAAAGTTCACAAAGTATTTCTGGACTCATCAGCCGGGGCCACATATAGGTTTTGGATCTGCATGGACCCAAACTGAGATCCAAGAAAACACCCAAAAGAAAACAAGGGAAGGGGTAGAAAATCGGCTCATTAGCTAATAAAGGAGGCGAGAAACTATATGATCAACTCAGGACAGATACGCAGGCTCTTAGAGAACTCCTTGTAATGTCCCTTTCCAAATAGGAGCTCCAAAAGAGGAGGCTTAATGGTCTAAACCGCCCAGTTAGACTATAGCCAGGGCCAAAGAGGGGTAAACAAGGTTACTAGAGGTCACTCCAGTCACAAGTGTTATATTTGAAAAGTGACATTGAGCTAAAAAGGGTTAAAAGAGATTTTAAGTCATTATGAGCTAAAAATAGAAGTCAACAGTGAATTAGGGTTTCAGCAGTGATTTAGGGTTTTGGAAGTCAATAGCGAATTAGGGTTTCAGCATGATTTAGGGTTTTAGAAATCAACAACGAATTAGGGTTTCAACATGATTTAGGGTTTTGGAAAGCTATAAAAGAAGGGCCAGTGACCTAATTCATCATTATGCAGATTATGACTTGTCATTGAGGAGAAGAGGCGCATCTCAGGAGAGATAGTTCAGTGTATTCCAGGAGGAAGACACCAGTTGGCTGATTTCGGTGTTGAAAGACACACCCTAGTCACCAAAAAGATCATTCGGGTCTTCCATCATTCTTCATTGATTCCACAGTGCTCCCATATTCTAGGTATTATCTTTTAGTTTCTTATTTGTATTCTGGCTAAGATCCTTTTGTCTTTGATCTATCCGAGTGTTGTTATTTTATTCAGCCGCAATTGCTTATTTATATTATGGCTAAGATCCTTTGTATGTTGATCTAGTCGAGTATTCTCAGTTATTCAGTCACATTCATCCATTTTGTAATCCACATAGATATCATAATACAAACTTTGCAGTCCTTTGTCACATTTATTATTTGCATGATCATTTATATGTTGTAAACCTTTTATCCTACACACACATTAGCAGTGTTTCCTAGACTAGCCAAGTCAGGAACATTACAGTGGTATCAGAGCTTTAGTCCTGCTAGCCTATGACTAAAGACAATGAGTGTAGTAGATGACCCAAAGGTTCGTGAACACGTAGGTGATGAATATGTCACTTAAAACAGGCATCAAGAAAGAAGGCATAGGCCTGATTTTCCCCCTTTTCCTCCTAGCTCAGAAGAAGAGGAAGAGGCACACAAAGAAGCAGAGAGAAGGGAAGAGCATGAGGCTGAGAACGAGGTAGAGAGGATGCTAGGAGACATATATGACTAACCAGAGGGCAGTGGCAAGGCCCCCATAGATCCAGAGGCAGCTTTCATGCAGGTTATCAATGATATGTTAGCTAGTCAACGGACCATGTCTCAGTCCTTGGCACAGGTGGTTGATAGATTGGCTAGAGTGGGCACCCCAGATACAAGTCCTGCATGCAACACAAGGGAACTCGGGAGAAAACAGTAGACCCCAGTCACCCTCTCACACATACACCTCTGCGAGTAGGATTCCAAGACCCTTGTTTCCCAGTTTCAAGAGGGCACCCACAGTAGCATCACCACCATCGATACCACAGAGGCCACCCACTCATGCCGATGACATTGTAGAGTATAGGAGGGAGTACGCAGCATTGGGTCATGACTTCCATCAAGACATGACCCTATTCGAGTACTGTGCACTCAGACTCAGGAACTGCCCCAGAGAGCCGTAGAGGGGAGGACCACAACAGCAGTAGGGGCATAACGTCGATTTCATCCGAAAAGTTGGGAAACTCACCATCCCTTCTTTCGACAGATCGTCCAAATACACCGCTAGAGCTTAGGTACAGAAGCTAGACATGTATTACAAGCTCAACCAGAGGACTAAGACATAGGCCATCAGTTTTGTGACCTTACACTTGGAGGGTGAGGCACACGAGTGATGGTACCATGGACTGGTGACATTGGGTCATAGTTGCATCATCTTTTATAGGGAGATTATAGATAGTCTCATGGACAGGTTTGACAGGAATGATCACAAGATACACTTCAGGGATCTATCCCAGTTAAGACAAACTGGCACAGCAGAGGCGTTCATCACAGAGTTTCAGTGGGTAGCCATGGCAGTGACAGATATATCAGAGCCTAGGTTGATCATGCTATTCACAGAAGGACTCACAGAGCCTTTTAAAGGATGGGTGAAGGCATACAGGCCTCCCACTTTGCAGGATGCCATCCTTCGCACTTGAGATTTGGTAGACTCAGTGCCAAAGACTAAAAATTTCTCCAAACCATTTGTGCCTCAAAGGGATCGAGACAGGAAGCCATTCCAGAGAGAATGGAAGGGCAAGGAGAAGTTTGATGATGAGACTAGAAGAGAGCTTATGAGGAAAAATCGTTGCTTCAACTCTAGAGATCCTTGGGTCCCATGCCACAGGCGCATGGGCAAGGGAGAGATTCATTATATTGAGGTAGTAGCAGACAGTGTGGACAGTGAGGAGGAGGAGCAGGACAGTGGATCCACTAGTTCAGAGGAGGAGTCAGCACCAGCAGAGGAGCAGCCTCCCTGTAGACCATCGACACTGGTAGGAGCCCATCCTCCAGTAGCCCCACATCCACCAGAACAGGATAACAGGAGGAAACCAGCAAAGGGAGGTGTCATAGCGACCCTTTATGGTGTTCCCAGGTATGATACCCTCCATATCAAAGGGATTATCTAGGGGAAACGGGAAATCGCCTTGATAGATGGTGGGGCCACCCACAACTTCATCGACGCTTCACTAGTATCAAGACGAGCACTTCAGACAGAGGAGTTTCAGGGGTTTGATGTTGCGGTAGCAGATGGCCACACAGTGGAGTGTCTAGAGAGAGTTCCAAACTTAGAGATGAAGTTAGGCAACTACACAGTGAGAGACACATTTTATGTGGTTGACCTATCGGACACAGATGTGGTGTTAGGAGTTCATTGGATGATTACCTTGGGAAAAATAACTACCAACTACCAAACCTTGGAAATGGGATTCAGAGATCAGGATGGGAAGAAGGTTTTTCTAAGAGGTATGTCGACAGGAGCACCTAGGACAGTTTTAGCCAAGAGGATGGAGAGGATATTTAGACATGGGGAGGTAGCATATGCCGCAGAATGCTTGATCACTACTCAGAAGGATTCAGAAGGTCAACAACAATACCACATAGAGATCAAGAATTTATTAGGATGACATCAGCAGGTCTTTGAGGCAATTCCACCAGGGAGACCACCTAACAGGGGGTTTGAGCACACCATTGAGTTGGAGGAGGGGGCCAAACCTATGATCACCCCTCCCTATCATCATCCTAGGAGGTTCAAGGATGAGATAGAGAAGGCAATCAAGGAATTGTTGGTGATGGGACACATCAGACCGAGCAGCAGCCCACTTGCTTCTTCGGTTGTCTTAGTTCTGAAGAAGGATGGCACCATGCGGATGTGCATTGATTACCGAGCCTTGAACAAGAAAACCATCAAGAACTGGTACCCTATCCCACGCATTGATGAGTTGATGGATGAACTGCATGGGGCAATTTTCTTCTCAAAAATTGATCTACGCTCTGGATATCATCAGATCAGCATCCCAGAGCAGGACATAAAGAAGACGACATTTCGATGTCATTTTCGACACTTCGAGTTCTTGGTTATGCCATTTGGGCTATCCAATTCACCGGCTACATTACAGTCTTGCATGAACCATATATTCAGGGATCAGTTAAGGAAATCAGTATTGGTTTTCTTCAACGACATCTTGATCTATAGCTAGTCATGGCAAGAGCATATGAGGCACCTGGATGAGGTATTGAGCATCATGGAGGCATAGTCATTATATGCCAAAGAGTCCAAGTGCGAGTTCGGTATGACAGAGCTACTTTACTTAGGCCACATCATCAGTGCACAGGGGGTACAGGTGCACTAAGAGAAGATCAGAGCCATTATGGATTGGTCGATGCCCAAGAATGTGATAGAATTAAGGAGCTTCTTTGGGTTGTTCAGCTATTACAAGTTGTTCGTCAAGGGTTTTTCTCAGCTTGGAGCACCGTTGATAGATCTTACCAAGCATGGGGCCTTCATATGGACCAAGAAATCACAGGAAGCCTTTGATCACATGAAGGAAGTTTATTCATTCCAGGAGGAAGACACCAGTTGGCTGATTTCGGTGTTGAAAGACACACCCTAGTCACCGGGAAGATCATCCAAGTCTTCCATCATTCTTCACTGATTCCGCAGTGCTCCCATATTTCAGGTATTATCTTTTAGTTGCTTATTTGTATTCTGGCTAAGATCCTTTTGTCTTTTATCTAGCCGAGTGTTGTTATTTTATTCAACCACAGTTGCTTATTTATATTTCGGCTAAGATCCTTTGTATGTTGATCTAGTCAAGTATTGTTAGTTATTCAGCCGCATCCGGCCATTTTGTAATCCACAGAGATATCATAATACAAAATTTGCAGTCCTTTGTCGTGTTTATTATTTGTATGATCATTTATATGTTGTAAACCTTTGATCCTACACACACATTAGCATTGTTTCCTAGACTAACCAATTCATGAACATTACACTCCTTTTCCCACCCTCAAAATTGTTAACTATGAAGATCGTCACCTGGAATATCAAAGGCCTAAATGGAAGATCCAAACAAGGGATTCTTCGAAACTGCATCAAAACGGAAGACCCTGATATATTCCTGATACAAGAGACAAAATGTGCAGGGAAAACTGTAGAAGATATCATCAAAATATGTTGGCGCAACTGCGAATCCTATCAAACTGACTCAAAAGGGGCTTTAGGAGGCCAAGCCATCCTATGGAACCCTTCCACAGTCATCCTCGACCAGGGCCTCTCCACTCCAAGCACAATCACGGCGCACTACAGAGCCATTAGTTTAGACAAGGAGGGAATGATCACAAATGCCTATGGACCACAAAAGATCCAAGACAAAGACCTTTTTCTTCAGAACCTGGCTTACCTAGGTTCCTTAGCATAAGGCAAGTGATGGATAATAAGGGGAGACTTCAACATGATTCTCACGTTGGAGGAGAAACGAGGGGGGGGGAAGCGCATGGAGCAGGATAGCGCAAAATTCCAAGAACTCATAGAAAACCTCAGACTGGTAGATATAAAAAATGGCAATGGCACCTACACATGGACCAAAAAAAGATCAAGTCACCAACAAATAGCTTGCAGACTTGATCACTTCCTCATCTCGAAAACTCTACTTCTGGAAGGTCCCCTACTCGATTCCAACATCCTCCCGAAGGCACACTCGGATCACTGGCTGGTTCAACTCACGGTTGATACTATTGCTACCTCGAAGCTCAAACCCTTCAAATTTGAGAAATTTTAGCTCTCCCATTCAGATTTCTAGGAGCTAGCCCATCACTGGTGGAGCACTATGGAAATACAGAAAGGTACAAGAATGTATTGCTTCCAACAAAAACTCAAATATTTCAAACAATGGGTGTGCAAATGGAACAAAGAGGTCTTTGGGAACATTTTCTAGGAAAGGAAAATGCTGGAACAAAAACTAGAGAACCTTCAAGGGCAGATCATTCATGCAGGATCTACAATCACTCAACAATAGGAGGAGAATGAACTCAAAAGGAAAATAGAAGAAAGATACAAGCAGGAAGAAATCATGTGGAGATAGAAATCGCGGGTTCAATGGCTCAATGAGGGAGAGAAAAATACCAAATTCTTCCACCGTTCCATGATCCATAGATGCCTCATCAATCGCATCACAAACCTGGATGATTCACAAGGCAAAACCTTGTTAAATCATCAGGAAATAACACACAAGATGACAGATTTTTACAAGGATATCCTCTCAGAACCCAATGTGGACCACACCTCAGCAATAGAAAGGGTGACCCAAAACATCCCAACTTTCATCACCCAATATCAGAATGAGGCTCTCATGACACCAATAACGCAAGCAGAAGTGGATCAGGCTATTCAAGAGTTATCCACAGGCAAGGCTCCATGTCCAGATCATTTCACAACAGAATTCTTCCACTCCTGTTGGCCTATGTTAAGGGAGGAAGTGTGGAAACTGGTGGAGGAATCTCGTAGCCCAAGCAAAGTCCTTCAAGCACTAAATTCCACTTTCCTCACTCTAATCCCCAAAGAAGAAAGGGTCACTAATCCAAAGAACTTCAGACCCATAGCTCTTTGCAACGTGATCTACAAAATTATTTCCAAGGTCATAGCTCTAAGACTTAAACCAATTCTCCCCATCATCATCTCCAAGTAACAATCAGGATATGTCGAAGGAAGGAAAATGATGGACAACATCATACTTGTCCATGAAATCATTCACTCACTCAAAAGCACCCACACTCCAGGTATTCTTTTAAAACTTGATCTCTCAAAAGATTTTGATAAATTAAGCTAGCAATACATGGAAGCTCTCCTTATAGCTTTTGGCTTCAACTACGATTGGATCTCTTGGATAATGAACCTCATTTCCTCAACCATTTTCTCAATCCTCGTCAATGGAGCCCCCTCTCAACCCTTCTCCCCCTCAAGAGGAATAAGGCAAGGTGACCCTCTCTCCCCTTTCCTTTTTTTCATAATGGTTGAAGGTCTAGGACGCTATATCAAGGCCTCAATCCAAAATGGATCCCTCCAAGGCCACCCTCTTCATCGGTTGCAACCAGAAGCCTCCCATAGCCAATTTGTCGATGACACACTACTAATGAACACCCCCACTACGCATGAAGCAATTAAACTAAGTTACATCCTCTCTTATTTCAGCAAAGCCTCTGGCACCACCTTTGATATGGCCAAATTGCAGATCTTCTTTTTTAATACTCCTGACGCAATCCAAAAACACCTCTCTCAACTTTTGACTATCCTTGTTGGCACTCTACCCTCTCGCTACCTGGAACTCCCTCTCTCTGAATCAGTAGCCAAAAACATCTCTTGGGATTCCCTCCTTCTCTCCATCACCAACCATCTTAGCAACTAGACTTTTTGCTCCCTCAACCTCACAGCCAAATTAGTCCTTTTAAAGTTAGTCCTCCAAGCCATCCCAACTTACCTTTTCTCTACCCTAGCTGCCCCCCAATCTTTCATAAAGAAAATAAGGAATCTGTAAAGAAACTATCTATGGCAAGGACACAACCCGAACAAAAAATGGGCCCTTGTTAGTTGGGACAAGGTCTGCAAGCCCAAATCTTCAGGTGGTCTGGGCCTTCGGGACCCTTGTAAACTAAACAGCACCATGGGAGCACGAATTTGGTGGATATGGCTCAAAACACCAATAGAGATCTGGGCAAAACTCTAGAAATTCAAATATGCCCCAAACTCTGGAAATAAACAATTGAACTCAGGAAAATCCCAAACTTTTAAAAATTGAATCCCAATGTTTAGAAGATGAAAAGAAGAAATTCATGAATTTAGATATGTTTTTGTATGGTCTTATGAGGATCTTCCTGGTTTTGATCCTTGTGTCATCCAACATGTTATTCCAATTAAGGAAGGAGAAAAACCTACTCGGCAAAAACTTATTAGAAAAGAAGTGGAAAAGTTAATAAATGCTCATATAATCTTTTCGGTTAAATACTCTGGGTGGGTGTCTAATTTGGCTCTTGTACTGAAAAAGAATGGTGACATTTGTTTATGTGTTGATTTATGTGCACTTAATAGAGCTAGCATTAAGGATAACTTTATCCTTCCTAATATGGAAATGATTTTGCAACAAGTAGCAGGATCACAGATGATGTCCTTACTTGATGGTTTTTTTGGTTATAGTCAAATTAGAGTCAAGAGGACATACAAATATAAAAAAACTTTTACAACTCGTTGGGGGGACTCCGCCTATGAACGAATTCCTTTTGTCTTATATATTGCAGGTGCTACTTTCCAGAGAGCTATGCAGATAACTTTCAATGATCTTATCGGTAAAATAATTTAGATCTATCTTGATGGTTTAATTGTTTACTCTAAAAACTGATCATATCAATTTGATCATCATAAAAGAGTCTTTTTGCAATGTAGAAAATTTGGCATGTCTCTAAATCCTTCAAAATATGTTTTTGGTGTTACTCAAGGTAAACTTCTTGGTCACATTGTTTCAGATTCAGGGATCAACATTGATCCTGAGAGGGTTACTGTTATTTTAAATCTTCCAACCCCTACATCTAAAAATAAATTCAATCTTTTATGGGTAGAATTAACTTTGTTAGAAGATTTGTTCCTAATTTCGTTGTAATGATCAAACCTATTCATAATTTCTAAAACAAGATCAATCCTTTTCATGGATGGAGGATGTCAAAAAATATTTTGTAGGAATTAAAAAAGCAATAAGTTCTGCATCACTCCCGGGGAAACTAGATTTTGACAAAGACTTTATTATCTATACAAACTCAATAGAAGAAGCAGTTTATGTTTTCCTTTTGCAATGTAATTCAAATTGGCAGCCATGTGTACAAAGTCATTATGGATTGTAATATTATCATGTGTAACTAGTTCTTCCTGCTGAGTCTCCATTACTCCAGTTCTGGGAATTATAATGTATTTATGCCATCGTAGATACTCCTTTGACCTCACACATTAGGGGGCATCTATTATAGAAAATTTTGCCTCACCCCATGCAACTTGCTTGGATGGCCTTTCCATTTCCCTATGCAGACTTGAAGTCCCATTGTGTACTTCTGAGAGCCAAAAAATCACATTTTTCCACATATACACACCCTACCAGTTAGACAGCATGTGTATACACAGGTTGCACCACTACAGCCCACGTACATCGAGCTTGGTGCTCAAGATTAAAAATTGTGTCGGGTTTCCATGTCACGTCAAGAGATCCATGATCCTTGACCTTCCATATACTGCAAATGTTCTGAATCGACCCTTTAGTTCCATTTGAAGGCTATAAATTGAGCCATATCCAAGCCATGAAATAGGAGAAAATTCAACTTTTGAGAAAAAAAATACTCTGGAGAAATTTTCACATCACATTGAGTCTTCATCCCTTTGTCCTTTAAAGTCTAAACACATTGTTCAACCCCCAAGCTCTTCCCTTTTTGATGGAGAAACTCATTGTCACCTTTATATGAGCTTGCCTTTGGTGGAGGATTGAAGTGGTGGAGGCCTAGTTGGAAGGGGCTTAGTTTCTCGGTTCCAAGATGTGCTGACACGGAAGTTTGCCACTTGTATACTTATGTTGATTATCTTAATAGAAATATTATTTTCTCGTCCAATTGATATCTTGAAAAAATCTGAATTATTATTCCATGGGCATATTTTTCATGTATATAAATGGATTGTGTTATTTTATATGCTAACATTATATATTATCACCATATGCTTCTGTATCTTGGTTGTTGAGGACAAGTTGTAGGCATAAAGCTTTGAGTTGTGTGCTCAACAATGGTCTTCATCGAACGTCCAAACGAGGTAGGCTCTTTATCTTGTCTTGTTAGCATTTTCATTTATACAACATACTTGGGATTAGAGTTGATTTCTGCAGTCATTCTGTCTGTTGTGGTTTACCCCATGCCATCGAGAGATTTTCCTCATAAAAATGATCAAAACAATGAACAACCTATAGCTTACACGAGCCAGAGCCTATCTAACTATGAAATCAAATATTCTCTTATTGAAAACATATTTTTGCTCTTGTTAAAACTATAGAAAAATTTCACCACTTTATTCTTAACAAGAATATGCAGGTAAAAGTCCCTTTACCTGCTATCAAGTTTTTTATTTCACAAACTCATCTTTCAGGAAAACTTGCACATTGCCTTGCAAAAATCCAAGAACATGATTTAACGATTATCACTTCAAAAAAAATCAAGGGATGGGATTTAGCACTTCACTTGGATCAACATCCCGAACCAAGTGATTCTTCTGAAAACAATGAAAATGCTTTATCAACACTGTTTTTTATTGAAAATCAGAATCTTGATCTAGTTGAACATCCTTGGTATAAGGACCTTATTTATTTTTTGCAATTCCAAAAGTTTCATGATTACCTAGAATCTCATCAATGCAAGAGGATCCACCTTGAAGCCTCTAAATATCTGATCTTAGTCAATTCTTTATTTTGAAGATTTGTTCATGGGTTGTTGGTATGATATATAGATGATATAGCAACTCAAAAAACTTGAGAGAAATCCATGGATCGATAGATTCAAACATTCATATCGGTGGTCACTTTGCAGTGAAATCCACTGCTTTTAAAATCTTTAGAATAGGGTATTATTGGCATTACATTTTCAGAGATTCTTTTAAATTCATAAGGGCTTGTGATAAGTGCCAAAAATTTGTTGGCAAAGAGAAATTCTCTGTCATGCCTTTGCAACCTGTTCTTCTTGATTTTCCCTTCTCCAAATGGGGTTTAGATTTCATTGGCCCTATCAATCCTCCATCTTCTGATGGGCATATTTTCATACATATAGCAACATATTACTTTTCTAAGTGGACTGAAGTTGTACCACTCAAGCGTGCACAAGATGAACATGTCATCTCTTTTATGGAATCTAACATTTTTCTTGTTTTGGTCTTCCTATTGAAATTATTTTTGATAATGGAAAAACTTTTATCTCTGCAAAATTCACTCAATTTCTTAGTAAATTTGGTGTGAAACATTTACTTCTTCTACCTATTATCCACAAGGAAATGGGAAAGTTGAGTTCACTAATAAATGATTGGTCAACATTTTAAGGAAGATTATAGATGGTAAGCCCCGCCAGTGGCACATGCTACTCATGTATGCCTGGGTAGATTAGACCACTACGAAGTCTAGCACTGGTCATACCCCATTTAGACTTTTATATGGCCAGGAGGCTATTATGCTTGTAGAAATCGAACTTACCTCTCTTTGATTAGCATCACAGGCTAAAGAATCGAATATGACTAGTATTTCTCAAAGAATAAATTCCTTTCTTGCCTTGGAAGAACAAATAAACCATGCTCTAGAAAATCTGAGGAAAAGGAAACAATCTATTAAAAACACTTTGATAAAAATACCAAATATGTTGTCTTTAAAGCCGATGAAAAAGTATTGTTGTGGGATTTTGCACACGCTAATAAAGGAAAGCATTCTAAATTTCAAAAAATTTGGTTGGGTCCTTACAAAATACCATTTTCTATAGGTAACAATTCATACTTATTGAAAGACATGGAAGGGAAATTGTTTTCATATATGATCCAAGAGGATCTAAGGAATGCTCACATAGGTCCATGAAGATACAGAATGCTCACAGAGGTCATAGGCGATCCACAAATGCTCAAAATCTAACTGTTTCAAATCGTCATGAAAACGATATCATTGCATGGAGATTGTTGTTAGCTTTCCAATGGAACAAACAATGCTTCAAACGGAGTTCGTATGCAAAAGTTATAAGCGATCAAAGTTTGGGTCAAACAAGCAAAGTCAAAGGGAAAAGGGAAAAAAAAAAAAAAAAGGTGACATGTGTCACCACTGCAAGGATGACACGTGGCACATGTTTGTACAATAGGTGATGTGGCACATGATTGGTTGGAAAGTGAAATGGCGAGGTTCATCAGCAGCTGAGTGGGCAGTCATACCTCCAAGGGGTCTAGTCATACATCGACACATGGCATGTACGAGCCAATGAGAGGCCACCACGTGGAAACCTCCCATTGGTCAAGGTATATTAAAACATATGGAGTCGACGAGGGTCAAACTTGCGACCTCCATAACCATCCAAAGACTTAATACAAGTCCCATTACCATTGCACCACCATTATGGTTCTTAACCACATATGTCATAAATTATATTTAAAATTATGTTAAGTTTCATGTGGAGGAGAAAAGGGGTCGAGGAATAGCCCCTGCAACTCAAAATCAATGGGCACAAGCTTACTAGGGCATCCTATCATTCCCCCCAGACATGGTCAAGTGGATAAGTATAATATCCAAGCACCCATTAGAAACAAAAAGAACAAAATGCACATGTTCAAAGGTTTTGAGGATCAGAGTGACACATACCATGATACCCAGACTCATTACCTCATGGAGCAAGATCTATCTTTGTTACAGGACCAAGCCGAGGTGATGGATTTTGTTGTTGTTGATAAAGTGGAGGCGTTGAAGGAAGAAAATATGTGCCCTCTGCGGCCATACTCAAGTCGATTTGGCTCTCGGCACTCCATGTCTAGGACCTGTGGGCCTTGAGACATAATCTCTTTAGTTATCCCTAAAGTGGGGGATAACATATGGATCCAACTCGGGGACATGTGCTCACCGTAGAGTGCATGACAACTTCAACATCTCTGGCATAACCTGTAACCTTCCTGATCTCAACATAAACTATTAGAAACCATTTGGGGTGTTGATATCACCCTTAGATCATATATATATATAAACAAGCATATGTACAGATGTGAAAGAAAACTATTCTACCATGAGATGCAAATGGTATATACAATAAATGCAAATGCTTACTTACCTGTACTTACCTGTTGGTTGGATGTTAGGTGTAGTCAAACGACCAGTGAAACCAATCCAACAATGTTCCACAATACATGCCTTTGTGCTTCATCATAAACCAAAACAGTGATAAGTTAAGCACAAAAATAACATGGGTTAGAGAATATATCGTATCGTCGGAAATCATAAAGTCTAACTCATGGAGGTGGGTGGGACGGATAAAATCATGCCAAGTCAATCTCTGAGGAAAGTGCTCAATCCACTTCAAGAAAGGATCGTGAAAATTCAAAGGTTCAGAAAACTGACTCATAAGGTTTGAAAGTTGGCTGCCTAGGACGTCCTCATAATCTGAAATCTTGGAAGGGATTGACATGGATCTAGAAGATGACTGACAGACTGCTAAGGGTAGGTTGAAAGGTTGAGATGACAGACTTATTCTTGAATTATTCAACCAACCCTTGGAATCTAGGGTTTTCCCTAAAGGAAGCACAATACAAAAGACACATCTCCCAACTACACCTCTAGAGATGGAGCAAAGTAAAGTAATCGGAGGTGGATGGAGAAAGTTGTCACAAGGATCCTTCTTAAGGAAAAAAAAGTCCTTACTCCTATCAAGACCTGAGCACAATGGTGGTTGATAATCTTCTTCATGGAATGAATCCAACTGCTTAGAGGAGTACTCATCAAAACCCTCAAGGTAAGTTTGAAAATCATCAAGAAAACATGGTACTAGGTCATACTTGGGTGTTTGAAAAGTATGGGTAAATATATCATCTCCTTGTTGCCACTGGTCAAAATCAAAAGTATGTGAAGGCAACAATTGGAAATGATTCTCAATGTCATAAATGGGTTCCATATCAAAACCAACTACATCCCATTTACGTCTTTCGATATGTATGAACTCATCAATATCAACTAAGTCACTATTTGTATCATAGCATGAAGGATTTAGAACATTCAAAGGCTCATCGATCTCCTCCTCATTTCCCAAATCATAAAGTAGAGAATCATCAAAATTTTGGAGAGGAGGGTAACTTATTGTGTTGGTTTCTTCTTGTGCAGGAGCTTTGAGGACTTGGGTGTCTTCAACATGCATCATTGTTTCATCCTCATGAGTTTCTCCTTCATCTTCAACTGTACAACAAGGAAGATCTACTTTGTTCAAGGATTCCACTTCTCCTTCACTCTTTGAATCATGGAATAAGGTATTATCAAAATACTAAAAAGGGAAGCAACTAACCTCATTCTCTTCTTGTTGTGCAGAGGGAAAAGGTTCGTGGATGGTTTTGTCAGAGGAAGGAGCATAGGTTCATACTTCATCATTTTTCTTGGGTTCCAGATCCTCAGCCGTGTCTTCAGCAATCCTATGTTGATCCATGGTTTGTTCCCCTTCTTCTTGGAAATCAACAATAAAGTTCTCAAGGGAAACCAAACTTTCCATACTAAGAGTAACTGAGGTAAAGAGGTATCTTATCTTGGATAAGGAGATTTTTTGCTCAATTCTTGCGGCCATGCTGTGAGCTTCATTGAGCGTCCTTGGGCCCCTCTTACTGAGGGGAAAACCCAGATGCACCAAAATTGCATGTGTATAGAGATGGACAAGGTACTTCTCTTCAGGATGATGTCTTTCAGGAATTTGATACAGCATGTCCTCAAACCTATCCTCAAAGTCTCTGACAATTTCATCCCCAGTTTTGTTTATATGCTCGAGTCTTTTTAGTAGTACTGGGATGTCTTCTAACTGAATACCCCATCTTCTAAGAAAGGTTTCTTAAAATTGTTCCATAGTTGTAATGCTGACATCGGGGAGGTTGTCATACTACTCCCTAACGTTGCAATAAAGACTGGCAAAGAAAATTTTCATGACCAAGTCTTCAACATCATTAGCAATAGGGTGGGATAGAAAGAAATCCAAAAAGTTTCTCATGTGATAGTTGGCTCTCTCCCTATCACCACCAGTGAATCTAGGGAGCAATTTTTTCTATTCAAGGGGCATTTGTTGAGGGTATCCTGGGATATTACTCATGTCTAAAGGCTTGCAGTTTCTTGGATCCCATTGAGAGGTCATAGTTGGCTTCGTCATCAGTGGAGTCGCCAGACAATTTTCTTGAAATTATCAAAGAAATAAAGGAATCATCCTTAGTGGATTCATCAGGTAAGCTTGTAAGATAAGGATTCTTTGAGGAAAGGGTTACCGAAAAAGTGTCGTCTTTTGAGGAGAATTGACTAAGTGTTCCCCGACAATGGCGCCAAAATGTTATCTCACATTTTGTACTTGGAGTAAAGGATAGGTGAAAGAGAGGCAAACTGGCGAAACTGAGAATATCCTACCACTGTCACCTTATAGAATAACTCTTTCTGTTTAGGGTGCTAGGCCCAGGGGAGACGTCCCTGGTAACCTGGGGTTTTGAGAAGGCAAAGTCTTACAGATAAGTAAAATCCCCCCGCCCCCCCTCACAAGTCACCACCGATCAGAAAGTCCGGCTACTCAGCCAATAAAAGTAAAGATAACTGGAAGTACAAATAGTAACCAAAAGTGTACATGCCTGAGACAAAGCAACAAGAAAACTATACATGCGTAAGATCACTTGCTTGGTTAGTAATTCATATAATCAAGGACTTCTGATATAAAGCAATTGACTAATAATATTTATGAAGCAAAATAGTGATGTACAATAGCAATGATTACAATATATCACTTCACAACAAATGCTTAAGAAGGAACTTCACAATGAGAAATAATGATTTATCATCAATGTCAAATACCAACATTCATTAGAAGCAACGACTAGCCAATCTTTCAATTGCTCAATAATGGATTTAAATGCCGCAAAGATATGATTATAGCATAAATGAATTACGACAGTAATAGGTTAGCAAGTGTTAGTCTAAGCTATGGTTAGAAGGATTTAATGCTTGTTCAAGAGTATTTAGAAGTTGTGATCAAAATTACTCAAGTACAAGGTCTTAGATCAATGCGCTATTACAACAAATGGAGTCAAACTAGCTGCAAATGTTGAAGGGTTGGAATGATAGTGATAGGGCCAAAGACAAGAGGGATATGATGGTTGAAGTGTTGCTAAGGCAAGGCTTCGACCTATCAACCCTAGGGAAAGATGGCTCACTAAGGTGTAGAAACCCTAGGCCTTAGTGCGTCTTCCTCCTTCTTTAGCTCAAAGAGTAAAATAAAAGCGGCTAGCTTGAAGAGTAAATGGCAAAGTGTTGCTATGGCAAGGCTCTAACATTTATCTTCAGCAAATACAATGGCTCTTAGCATAACTTAGTAGGGACATGAAACAAGGACACCAACATGTGCTTGTCCCCTAGTGTTTAATCCAGCAAATATCATTAACAAAATGCAAGTAAAAAATACCATAACCATTCAACAAAGAAGGATTGCAGAAATTCACTTACATTCATCAAGCATTCATTAAGCCAAACCCTAGTTGTAAACCTTCCACCAAGAAAATGCAGAAAATAGCCAAGAAAAGCCTCCTTCAACAAGTGTGCATCACTAATATCAGCCAAAAACCCTAAAGGAGGGTGCAAATTTTAGACCTTACACAAGTGTGAGTGAAAGATGATGATCAAAATGAGAGTTAAAACCATGTTGACGAGCGAAATTGACCATTCCTCAACTAGAAGAACGAGTCCGGTCCAGGGTTGTCTAAATAACCCAAGTCGTTTGGTGCAACTTGTTCCGACGGGTTTAATGCCTCTGTTAGCCAATCTAAAAGTCCTAAAAGAAATGAAATAACTAACTAATTACCAATCACTATATATATATGTACATATGTATAATGTAACTATTATAGATATATTTAAACAAAAGATTTAAATAATAAAGGAAATGAAACTAATCTATAATCTATAATTCTAACAACCTTGTAACCTACATATAGATTTTTTATATTCACGTTTCTTTTTAATAAACATTAGTCAGTAATATATCATTTGTTAGAATTATAGATTTTAGATTAGTTTCATTTCCTTTATTATTTTTAAGACCCTAGTTGGCTAACAGAGCCATTAAACCCATCAGAATAGGTTACACCAAATGGCTTGGGTTATTTAGACAACCCTAGACCGGATCTATTCTTCCAGTTGATGGCATGTCAAATTTGCCCATCAACAAACCCTCAATTTATACAATAGCAATGACCTTAATTAAAATTTAGGTCACCAAAAGGCCGAGAAGGCCAAAATACATAATAATATTGTTTTAAATTAAATGTCATAAATTAAACCCTAATCAAGAAAAAGTAAAGACGCCCTGCCCTTTCTAGGGTGACGTTAGCCCCTTTTAGGGCAGCAATGGCCTCAATCACATCTAATCATCAATTTTATTAAACATGTGCATAAAACCGCTTTTACCCAGTCAAGTGCTCAAATACATTACACAAATCTGCAAGCCAAGTTTGAAAAAAGTGACAGGGCATCCTATTGGGCTAGTGTTCAATGGATGTGGGATGTTTCCAGGAGAAATCAAATCCAAGTCATGTTATTGGATGAGGTGGATGAGGGATGTCCTAACAAGGGGTGCAGTGATAGTAGGGAAATGAATGGCTTACCTGTGGGTGCCTCTGTAGAGGGTGAGTTGCACCTGTCCTTGATGCAAATGTTTCCAAGCCCATTCATGCCTTTTATTCTTTATTCTTTATTGATTTTTTCTTTCAAGAAGCTAATCAGGGGACACTGCCCTGGCATGGTGACTAGTGGTGGCAATGTTACCCACAAGCACTTTCACGGAAATGAGAAGGTTGGATCATGATGAGACCCCCTTTCTCTTGGCTATGCCACCAAGAGCCACTACCCTAGCATGGTAACCAGTTTCTAGTAGTGTCATACCGCTAGATACCCATAGACCTAATAGGTTGGCTCATGATGAGACCCCCTATCCTCTGACTAGGTCTTGTTTTATTATTTTTTATAGGTCCCTATGTTTCTTGCTGAGAAGCCTTTTACTACTTTCTCGAGGATCCCTAGGTGAAGCATCTCGAGGTTTTATTTTTAGGCTTTTGTCTTTCTCCAACTACTTTTACCCTCTAGGCCTTTAGCCCCTTCTTCCCACAAGGTAAGGTGCAACCCTTAGATAATTGGCCAACCCAATGCCCAGACCAATGTAATGGGATGGATGAGTGGGAGTAAGGTGGAAAATGGTAAGTATGATGGGAGTGGACGATGACTCTTCATGAA
>ML792735.1:109098-146095 GCA_009831015.1 Picea engelmannii | reverse complement strand
CTAATGGGCACAGGCTTACTAAGGCATCATGTCATTCCCCCCAGACATGGTCAAGTGGATAAGTATAAGATCCAAGCACCCGTTAGAAACACAAAGAACTAAATGCACATGTTTAAAGGTTTTGAGGATCAGAGTGACACATAGCATGATACATGGACTCATTACCTCATGGAGCAAGATCTATCTCTGCTACGGGACCAAGCCGAGGTGATGGATGTCGTTGCTACTGACAAAGTGGAGGTGTTGAAGGAAGAAAAGATGGCCCCTCTAGGGCCATACTCAAGTCGATCTGGCTCTCGGTACTCCATGTCTAGGACCTGTGGGCCTCGAGACATAATCTCCTTAGTTATCCCTAAAGTGGGGGATAACGTGGTTACATTTAAGTCTTACTCTTGAACAATATAGTAAGGGATATCATACACCTACTGGTGCTCAGTCACTAGGGGCACATCCATCCGTTCTCAGCCACAAGGACGTCCACATATCTATCTCAATGATTCTCACAGGAGAATCACACTCACTAGTGCTCAGCCACTAGGATCACGTTGACTTATGCTCAACCATAAGCACGTCCTACTCAACAGATCTTCTATCTCACTGCATCTCACAGGAGAATCATCTGGAGTACCACATCATCTCAACTCTATGCACAAAGGAGACCAATACATCGTTTCATCTATGTCTCAGAGAGAACAACACACCCAACTTGTGGGCTTCCTCACCCCACACAGGGGCACACAATATTCCATCTTCGTCTTAGAGAGGGACCACACACCCAACTCATGGGCTTCCTCACCCCACACAGGGGCACACAACGTTCCATCTCCATATTAGACAGGAACCACACACCCATCTCATGGGCACACCCAACTCATGGGCTCTCTCTCAGGTCGACTCACTCAGTATTTGTCTTGGAGGATGTCTCACGCAGTTGTAATCATCAACACTCCCTCTCAGCTAGGGAGGATTTCTCCACCAGGCCAAATCTCTCACAGAAGTACTCGAACTTTGTCTTGGCAAGTGGTTTGGTGAAGATGTTTGTAATACCAAAAAGACCACCATTGCATCCTCATCGTAGCATTTTCGGCATACCAGTGCAATCACATGTATCCTTGATGCCAGAAGTTCCAATCAACGATGAATGGAATGATGTTGTACAACCTCCGCAAACTCATTTTGATAGATGGTCCACAATGTCTTTTCCATTAGCTCTTCCTCCCCTTCACCAACCAGCTCAAAACATTGCATCAATGACATCACATGTTCATTCATCTCAGCCCCTAAAAAAACTTAAGCCAATTTCTCAAGAACTTGAACCTAGTAAAGGAAAACAGTTGTCAAATTCTGCTAAGTCTGACCAATTTGAGACATCTTCACATTCAATTACATCTCATTCCCAACACCCCATACATGAAGACAGACATATCTCTTTTGGAGACATGCACCCAGAGGCATCATTAGCCAAAGATAAATTTCCTATCAAGGCAAATTCGCAAGTGCTCAAAGTGGTAGATTTTAAGGATAGTGGACAAAGGCAAACTGCCTCACATAAAAAAGTATGATTTTTAATTTTGTAGTGTTCTTTTATTTCGACTATTGGGACAAACTTCAGTTATTTTGGACAACAAATATTTTTTATAGCAAATATTTTTGGACAACATACTGACTTATTTATTTTGAGGATGTTTACATATATATATTTGATATTTGGGAGTCACAAGTGTCCTTTGGGATACTTTATTATAGGTTGATTGGATATTTATATGTTATGAATGTTTGAATGACATGGGATGCACATTTATTTATGGAGGAACAAGGTGATATTTTAATAAATATTAAGGATGAAATAAGGGGTCCCCACCTAGTAGTTAGTATTTATTATACCCTTATCATTATGTATTAATATTTATTTATGATTTGTCCCTATCTAATTAAAATTTACTTAAGTAACTTAACTAAAAGTAGTTCGAACCACCCAAAACTACTTTTGGAAAATAAAAGAAGGACTCGAGGGACTAGCAATGTGAGAGAGAGAGAATAGAAGCAAAAACTATGATAAGGTTTGCTCTTGCTCTAAAGTGAGATTATATTACTACTTCCTTCATTTCTGAATCACTTAAACGCTAAAATATTCTTGTTGGTCTTACTAAAAGTGGCAATAAGAAGGACCAAGAAGCATAGATTATTGACATGCTTCAAAAGGTCGATCATTTGTTTTGATAGTATGTTAATTATTATTTGATTTCTGAATTAGTTTTCGGTGCTAATTAGGATTATTTTGTAGAGTAAAGATAGTGACATATTGTGGCTTGTTGATCCATTTTTCCTCAGTCTTGGTTTTACTTAGAAGACAATAGTCGTCTCTTTGTGATGTAACATTCCACCTTCGACTTCTAAGTCGTATTCTAGTCCTTACCCATTCTAGGGTATGAAAGAATGTTTTTGGTTGTAATTCAGAACTCAATTAATAAAATCATTGATGGTTTCGGGCGTCATTTTGGACTTCATGTGTAAATTCATATTTCAGATTTAATTTTATGATTATTTCTTAAATCAGTTATAATTTTTTGTTATAACAACTTCTTCATTTTCTTTATCAAACACAACACATAAAACAATATTAGGCCCAAGTGCATATTGCTTGAGGACTAATTGATATTTTTGTTAAAGGCTATAAATATAGGGTAATAATCCCACCTATCTTGAATTAGCCCATCAAAATTCGAAAATGTTGGTATAAGGACATCCGTTCCTTTTCATCAACATTTATTTGGTGACCATACTGGGGAAATTTCTCCATATTTCTATGGTAGTTGCGCTTTACTTTTTGTACTTAGTTTTATTCTTTTATTTTATGATTGTGTAACTTTTCATGTTGTACGACAACCTAAGATTAGAGATAGTTTAGATGATCAGACTAGTATTTCTTTGACTTTATTTAATCCGATTTTCGAAATTGCTCACAGACGCGTTGAACTTGATCGTTCTTGGAAGGTTATTGCTAGAGACGTAAGAATTCGTGAACAGTGGGAATCCCAACAAAGGCAAGCCCGAAATTACCCCCCTCAATAAGAGGTTGACATATATCTTTTGGATCTCGTTCTTATCGAAGAACAAGAGGTTTATCTCCTGAGATTAATCTTGTATCCGAAATAGGAAGAAAAAAAGTTGTTTTAGAAAGTTTTTTACCTAAACATCGAAGATATTTATATGACTCTTCTAGTTCATCAATATCTTCAATTTCTATCACTTTCAAGATGACATCTTCAAGTACAAGTACATCCACTTCTTCACAAGCTTCTCCATCATCAATAATTGGAAGCATCTTTAGCCATCACATTCTAGTCCAATCTACGACAAATCTTGCCAAAGTGATTAAAAATTTTGATTTATTTCAATTTGAAGAAGATGCAACCACTACACCATGGCATGTATCTTCACCTTTAAACCTTACCCCAGTTACAAATCCCCTTCCAAAATTCAGGAATCATTTTCCTAAGTTCTTGGGGAATGGCACCATTTCCACTAAAGAACATTTGTTTGCATTTTCTAATGCATGTCACAACATAGGAGATAATGAAAATGGCACTTGCATGCACTTGTTTGTCAACTCTTTAGAAGGAAAAGTTGTTGCTAATTTCTTCAAATTACCTCCTAAAATATTTTCGACTTGGTATGAATTGACTTATTCGTTTAAATCAACTTACAGGTAACCTAAGAAACTAACAATTTTATTAAGGGAATATAACAACATTGTATACAATAATGGTGAAACAATCAAGTCCTTCAATCTTTGTTTCACTAAGCTATATAATCAAATCCCTGAATTGATCTGACCTCATAACCAGGCTGCTTTTATCCAATACTATAATGCATTGCCTTCTTCTTATCATCAAATATTAGAAGAGAATAGTGTAACAAGTCTAGGGTCTGCACTTTAAACTTGCTTAGAGTATGAAGAACAATTGGAAAGAATGGGTCTTCCCAAGGAAGATTCTATATAGCATATCGATATGTCAACAATTCACAACTTGTCCAAGATATGAGCAATTGAATGATTTCTTATGAAAGGAAAGGGGTCACTTCAACATTAGTTCCTGATGCATCTTCCACTCAAGTCATTTTGAGAAATCGACCAACTAATACCTCATTTCATAATCAACCTAAGGATATTCTCTATAGGGCTTGGTCTAATTTTTGTTATGATAATCACAAGGAGAGTACTTGTGAAGTTAATAAAAGAGCAAAGGAGTGTATCTTTGATCCGGATTTTATGAGAAGAACGAAATGACTACAAATTATTAACAGGTGCTTAACACAAAATAACAGAGATACAGTAAAATTGGTTTTCTATTCAATAAGGAAATAAGTTGAAACTGTAAAATGTAGCGGAAACAAGCTTGTTGGAATGGTGGCGGCTTATCTCTGAGAAGAGATGTGACAGCTGCACTCATTCATAGGAAAATGATTACAATGAGGCTCTGAATGAATTTTTACAATAAATAGGAATGTCAAAAACCCTAGACATCCAAAAGCCTAACCCTAGGAGATGAAGTGCCAAAAGTCATGTGGGCCCCGTTTGGGTAAGTTAGTACATCAACTTCTTGGCATCGTAACTTTTGCATACAATCTCCATTTTAGGCGTATGATAGCCCGTTGGAAAGGTATCGTCGAGGAGATTCATTTTGGGTGCGTTATAAAAGGAAATCCATATTTCTCCCTATTTTCCCAATAAACATCGTTTAGGGCATCAAAACGGTTCCGGAAGTGAAAAACTCATAAAAATAGTAAATTACCAAAATTGCCAGAAAATTGTTTTGAGCCAGTCGGAAAAGGTGGGTGGCCACCGATATCCACCTAGATCAATCCTCCCTCCTTAGGAATAAATAGTCTCCATTGCGTTGAGTTCCCCCATCAGATGAGGAAATTTCTTTTCAATTTGGCCCCGGGTGAGCCACTTGCCTTGGTGTAGGAGTTGCCCTACTTAGACGACTCAATAAAGTTGGATCCTTTGATATCGAGTACCCTTGATCTATGTGTCCACAATTTGATCATTGGATACATGTTGTATGCAATCACGGTTGAGATTTGTTGGTATCAACTGTTCTACTACTTCTGAGGTGTCAAATAATGGTGGGAAATAAGGGCGAAGGAGATCCACATTGAACACTGGGTGCAGGCCAAGGAAAGAAGGAATGTTGAGCTTAAAAGAATTATCCCCCATGACCTTGGTGATGGTGTACGACCCATAACAGAGTGGGCAAAGCTTCCGATGGGGTCCTTTAAGGCGTTTTTTCTGCAAGTGCAACCAAACTTTTTTGCCCACCTGAAACTTATGTGGCACCCAATGTTGATCATGGAGTTGCTTGTACTTGCCATTGGAATTATGTAGGATAACCTGAACCTGTTGGTGGATGTGTTGGATCCTCTCAATGAACCGAGTGGCTTTGTCACCTTGAGTTGGAGTAGGAGATGAGTCGGACGAGGTGACCGCAAGGGGAAGTGCAACATCTATGGGACCCAATGGTTGGAATCTCAACCCCACCTGAAAGAGGTTGTCACCAGTTGAGCTATGCAAGGCTCAGTTGTAGCTATGTTGGACATAGGGAAGATTCTCATTCCATGTGTGAGGGTGATTGTAATTATAAATGAAAAGGATATGCACAATCATTCGATTTATGACCTCGGTTTGGCCATCTATCTGGGGGTGGAAAGTCGTGGATTTGGTGAGCTTGGTGTCCAGCAGTGACCAAAGGCTCAACTAGAATGTGTTGAGAAATCGACTGTCCCGATCTGAGACAATGGTTTATGGGATTCCAAAATGTACCCAGACTTGTTCAAAAAAGAGCTTGGCAGTGGCCTCTGTTATGATGCTCTTCTTGCAGGCAACTAGAATCGCCATCTTAGAAAAGCTATCAACAACCACAAAAACACTGTCATTTCCCCACTTGGTGGACAGGAGGCCTGATATGTATTCCATTGAGATGGAATCCCATGGCCTGTCAGGAGTAGGAAGAGGGGTATACAGACATTGTTTCTTAGTGTTCGGTTTGGCAATAGCACAGGCAGTACAGGACCTGATATACTTGTTGACCTCCTGACGAAGTTTCGGCCAGTAGAAATGCTTTTGTAGCATCGCCACTATCTTTTCAACACCGAAGTGTCCTGCCACTCGACTGTAGTGCACTTCCTATATTAGCCCAGACGACATAACAACCCATCCTAAAGATGGAAATTATCGACAACTATGTTTGCACCCAACATTTGGTAAGTCGTGGCGAAGTCTAGGTCTGTCTCATAGAGTTGGGGCCATCCATAGGTCTCATGGCCGCAAGAGTCTAGAACCATGGTGAGTGTCGCAACTGGAGGTCTGTTGAGGCAATCAATGACACGATTGGTGCTTCATGTTTTATACTTGATGTTGAGGTGGAATTGTTGCAAGTATGTGGACCACTTTTGATGGCGGTCATTCTGCAATTTACCTTGGGTCTGCATGAACTGTAGTGGCTTATGATCAGTGTGGATGATTGTCTCCTTCCCAAGAATGTAATGTCTCCACTGGCGGCAGGCTTGCACAATGGAGTACATTTATTTTTCATAAGTAGGGTACTTACGGACAACATCTGATAGTGTCTCACTATGATATGCCATGGGGTGGCCATGCTAAGTGAGAACAGTGCCCACAACATAGTCTGAAGCATTTGTCTTGATCTTAAACTTACAAGTCTGGTAGTGAAAGTACTGGGGCTTAGCACAAGTGTTGCTTCAAATCATCGAACGCTTTTTGTTGGGACCAGCCCCACGCAAATTTCTCCTTACCACCACCCCTAGTTATTTGGCTGAGGGCCCATGTAATATGGGAGAATCCCAACACGAACCTGTGGTAGAAATTGGCAAGGCCCAAGAAGCTTTGAAGCTCAGTGAGTGTGGTTGGGTCTGGCTAGTCACATATGACATGGATCTTGGTTGGATCCGAATGTGCACCATGTTGATCAATGATGTAGCCCAGGTAATGGACCCTGTCCATGCCGAATGAGCATTTTTCCAAGTTGGCGTATAGCTTGTGTTGTCCCAGAGTGTGCAGAACCTATTGAATATGCTACAAGTGTTTGGCCCGAGTCTTGTTGTAAATGAGAATGTCATCCAGATACACCACTACAAAAGTATTGGTGAATGGTCACAAGATATCATCCATCATCCTCATGAAAGTAGTTGGAGCACTTGTCAAACCAAAGGGCATGACCAACCATTCAAAAAGGCCTTCCTTTCAATTGAAGGTGGTCTTCAATACATATGTATGTTCTATCGGGACCTGATGGTAGCCAGACTTTAGATCAATCTTAATGAAGTATTTGGCCCCCATGAGTTGATCAAGGAGATCGTTGATTCAGGGAATCAGGTACCGGTTTCTGACTGTGATTTTATTAAGAGCTCGGTAATCAATGCAAAGTTTTCAAGTTCCATATTTCTTTTGTACCATCATGATTGGGCTCCCGCAAGGTGATGAGCTAGCACGGATGTTCCCCTTATGGACCAGTTCTTGGATCTATCACCTGATCTCCTCATTCTCTAACAAAGAGCGGCAATACACTGGCCCATTGGGCAGTGGTGCGTGGGGGGTCAGATCGATGGGGTGCTTGACCTGGTAGTGCAGAGGTACCCCGATAGGTGAGGAGAACATATCTGAGTATTCTTCCATGGCCTTATCTACTTGCTTATGTTTTGTGGAGAGGTCAGCCACAGAGACCCTAGATGTGGTTGTGATCTTTCGCTTATTCTGAGAGTGAATCACGAAGAAGACAAACTTCCCCATATGAGAGATGACGTTCTTGCATTTCTTAGCAGAGATCAAGGAAATATCACTAGGTGGGACTGCCTCGAGTATCTTGTACAATTTCATGTTCAAAGTAATAATAACACTACAAGGCCTAGACTCATACAACATGATGTTTCCATAAATAAGGTTGGCCCAAAAGAACATCACAAACTTCGAGAGGAGCAACATCACACAATACCTCATCTTTGAAGGGCTTGATGTCCTACGACAGTTGGAACTATTAGCTGAAGCGGAGATCGCTTCCTTGGCGGAGCCATCCAATGGTTTAGGGTTGTGGGTGCGGCGTTATCGGCAGGGCCAACCGCTTGACGACCTCTACTGAGATGAGGTTCTTATGGCTACTGCTATCAATGATGAAGTGTAGTGGTGTTCCTTTTACCCACATCTGTGAATGGAAGAGGCGCTCTCCTTCTTCTTGCTCATCTGGTTAAACAGACTGGAGCTTGGTGGCAGCAACGGTGGCACTGGGTTCTGCGTCAATGATCGATCTTCCCATTTCTGGTTCTGGCTCAGAGTCATAACCTGTATCTGATTCAGAGGCTTTCACTTTGGCCACCAACAACTGCTTTGAGTGATAGTCGGCAGTGTTATGCCAAGGGATCTTATGGAAGTCGCACCACTTCCTGGTATCTTTCTTTGTCTTTCTGGTGTCCTTCTTTGCTTGTGTCTTGGACTGGTTGTCCCGATACTGTCCATATTTTCTCTGTCCTTTATTCTGTGGGTTGGGGCCACCCTTTCTTAGCTTTTTTTGTGTGGGGTTTCTAGGCCCAAATTGCTGCGTCTTTTGTTTGAGCTTCTGCTCAATTTTGACGGCATATCGGTAGGTTCCGCCCAAGGATGAGATGTCCAGAAATTCCATTTCAGTATGGATGTATCTATGTAGAGCACCATGATACTTGAGCACCAGATGTCACTCTGAATCTTTGATACCCGGCTTGGTGTGCAAGGTATGGAAGATATTTGTGAAAACTGGCACTGCATGATCTCTTTCTTGCCACAGTGTGGTCCATTTGGTATACAAGTCGTCGCAACTTCCGACAAGGTAGTATTGTTCCTTAATAGCATCCCTGAAGGATTCCTAGGTGGTTGTGACTGTAAATAATGAGGGTTCCTCTGTTTCCTTTAGCTCATAGAAAGTTTCCTACCAATCTTTGACATGGGGAGCGGCTTTGAGGAGCACAAAAGTAATATTTTCTCTATTCAAAAAGTTATGGACAGAAAAATACCCTTCTAGTATATTCAACCAGTTGTCTACAACATCTATGTCTATCTGACCTTCAAATATAGAAATATCGAAGTTTATTTGTAACTTGAAGGGGGCGGAACCTCCGCTCGAAGAAGATGTGTCGCTTGTTGGTAGCCACCGAAGGATTTGCGCGAAACTATCCATCATCTCGTTTCTTTGTTGCCTGAGGGATTCCCCAATCAATAGTTTGAAAGGATCTCATGTCTCATCATCTTTCTTTTCTCCTGCCATGAGAGGTCATTTGGGCGTGCGAGAGCTTTTATCCTCAAGAGAAACAAGCTCGAGACCCAACTCTTTGTACTCTGACCGCTTTGGGGACATGCATTAAGACGACAAGGAGCAGACCGCTCTAATACCACTGATACAGATTTTATGAGAAGAACAAAATGACTACAGATTATTAATAGGTTCTTAACACAAAATAACAGAGATACAGTAAAACTAGTTTTCTATTCAATAAGGAAATAAGTTGAAACTGTAAAATGCAGCAGAAACAAGCTTGTTGGAATGGTGGCAGCGTATCTTTGAGAAGAGATGTGACAGATGCACTCATTCGCAAGAAGATAATTACAATGAGGCTCTGAAGACCTTTTTACAATAAACAGGAATGCCAAAAACCTAACCCTAGGAGATGAAGCACCAAAAGTCATGTGGGCCTTGTTTGGGTAAGTTAGTACATCAACTTCCCGGGGTCGTAACTTTTGCATAAGATCTCTGTTTTGGGCATATGATAGCCCATTCAAAAGGTATCGTCGAGGAGATTCATTTTGGGGTAAAATATCGAAGGAATGTTAATATTACGTCGCATTTTCCCCAAAAAATTGTTTAGGGCCTCAAAATGGCTCTGGAAGTGAAAACCTGCTAAAAATAGTAAATTGCCCAAATTGCCAGAAAACTGTTTTGAGCCAGTCGGAAAAGGTGGGTGGCCACCGATATCCACCCGGATCAATCTTTGGTAAAAGGACTGAAACAACTATTGTTGCCTTAGATTGGGCTCCTAAGGAAGAAATAATGCTAGTTGATACTAGGAATAAATATTATGCAAATAAGGGAAGGGATGGTAACCCTATGACTACCTTTACTCCTAGTTCAACTTCCCAAAGCGCAAACCCTCAGGTTTGTTGAAATATTGTAACTGCAAAGAGTATTATATTTATTATTGAGTCATTATTCATGATATCAATCCTCTTTTTTGGATTGATCATGTCGGGCATTGTAATTGACCAAATCCCCTTTTGTGGATTGGTCAAACCCTAATTGTATTATGCACATTAAGAAGTTAGCCCCCGAGCCTAATCAAAGTGGTTTTAACCACTAAGAATACAAGTTGACCCTACCTAGTGAAGAGACACCTTTCCAGCACCTGCTAGCTAGTATAAATAAAGGAAGCCAATGCCTCATTATCTCACTCACTCATTCACTCATCAAGTGCGCAAGTTTGGAGAGCTGCAGTTGGGAGAAGAAGGAAAAGAGAGGCGCATTGCTCAGTGTTGAATATTCTCTAGTGTTTTGGTTTATCGTCTTGGCATTGTATTATTTATCTATATTAAGGAAGTTTTGTTGGGTTTTGTCCCCCATGAGGGTTTCCGAGGATAAATGTTATGCATCTTGTGATTGTGTTTCTCTCAGTGATCCTACCTATGTTATTATCTAGTAAATTGAAAAGAAACCTAATAATAGCTCAAAACTTAACATGGCTTCAGAGCTAAGCTTAAGAGAGCATTTTTCACTGGATAAAGAAAAATGTCATTGTTGTCGTACAAGAAAATTAGGGTTTTTTGTTCAAGAGGAATATCAGCCTAAATACCATCTAGAAAAGTGTGCCTTAGCCTAGGGAACTCTTTGGCACCTTGACCACACCTTTTCAGTGGTCAGATACTCTAGAAATTCAAACCCTAGTTTTGACTGGTACTAGAAAACCAGAAAACTAGAAGTACCAAAAAACCAGGAAACCAGAACCAGTACCAGAAGTACCAGTCTAGATTTTCGCAAGCTTAGTTTCAAGGGGTAAAATTTGGATTTTCAGAAATCTGACTGCACCAGCTTACTTGCCTCAGCTCACCACATCTAGCTCCTGGATCATAATTTCAAAATTTAAAGTTTGAAAAATTAGGGTTTCCTCATAAAACACTAATTTGTAGTTGCAGTTTCATAATCAGTTGCAGTAGCAGTTGAAGTATTAGCCGCAATACCAGTTGCAGTCACCCTTGAAGTTTTTAAGAGTTGGTAATTGTTATCATTGCTACCAGATGGTGCCACTACCTACAAATACTATCAGAGGTATGTATTCACATATGTTTAAATTGTTAAGCTTTAAAGGGTATTTGCGGGAGAAGGGATCTCTTGCCATAGATCTATAAGGATGTCAAGATCCAACACATTCAGAGGAATAATGCAACCCAGGTTTGATTATTCTGATATGCATCTATTTTTTATGACATTATTTTGATCTAGGTTGCATGTTGAAGCTATGACCATCATACCAACCTTTGGTCAAAATTTAAGTCAAAGCATTAGATTGATTAAAGTTGAGATCGTAGAGTTTATCCTCTAACCCATATTTCTGTCAAGATAGTATATTGTCTTAGTACATAAGATAGGTTGAAGAAAGCACTCGTCATCTTGAGTGAAGGAGACTTGGAAGAAAAGAAACACACTCATTCTTGAGGACAAGGCTCCAGGTTCTAGGTTTGATTAATTAAGTTGATAAGATTCAAAGTTGCACATGACAAGTTGATAACTAACCCTTTACAAGTAAATACTATAGTTTAGGTAGCAATCTTTGAAAAGTATTATACTTGGTAGCATGTGAGCATATTGAGATAAATGCTTAATGTAATCATTTAACATATACAACTAACATCTTCTCTAGGAGAAACTTCTTGTGTTGGTTCCAGGTTACCATGGAGGAATGTTTGATCACAACACTAAAAGAGTGTTGACCTCATTTCGTATTGTATTTCTTATTTTTTATCTTTGTTTCAGACAGGTCACAAGTGATAGCTCTAAAGGAGCTACTGTGACGATTATTCATGCGATTGTTTTACTTACTATTATCAAAAGAGTATTATTGTTGCTTGTTGTTTTGTTGACCTTGTTTCAGGTCACAGGTGATAATCCTGAGGAAGCTATAATGAAGGTTGCAGAAGGCAACGGGTTAGATGAGACATAAAGCAGACTATGTACATGACCATATACATTCATTTACCAAAGAATATGAAGAAGAAGCTATCTTTTGAGATCTACAGTATCTCATATGGAGATTGATTGTAAGGAGAAGGCGGCTCCAAAGATGACCGAACATTAGAACAAGAACTCAGAGTAGACTTGTTCAAAGAATAATGAAGCCACCTTGACAGAAAGCAGAATTCACTTGAAGTTTGACCTAGCTTTTCATATTTAGACTTGCTATTCAACACCAAGTATACCCCATAAGAGATGATGAAGTCCCTGTAGACTCAGAAGAAATCGAGAGTAAGCCTAACCTCAGAAAGGATCAAATGAAGAGACAACTTCCAGGACTGAGAGACAGATGCCATGAGAAGACTAGATAGTAGCTTTAGAAACTTCTAGGAGATATGAAATCTCCTGGGAATATTCTTTTGTTCCAGTGACAGAGAAGGAAGCCAGTCAGAAAGACTAGGATATGGATTCTTCCATGAGACTAGAAGAGAAGTCAATATTGACTTCCAAGATTGATCTTAACAGATCAAGCATGTTACAGATGTACAAAGCCTGATGTGTGTTCAGAGGATTCTCCCAGTAAGAGGGAGAAGACTATGACGAGACACTTACTCCAATAATTGAAGAAATAGTTCCAGTATTCATGAAGACAACCAGAACAACCATGATTCATATAGTATGAGATGTAGGGGGAGCAATCCCCATATTCAAAAGTGAGTGGCAGTTGATGCAGTACGTTAGTTGGGTCATGGAGACATGACTACAATAAAAGATAGAGTTACCTCCATGAAAGAAGAAGAGCTACATTCAATATCAGTTATTGAGCCACTTTTAGTTTCAGATGAATTTGTTTCCATGATGGAATAGAGTTACTCTTTGATTTCAGTAGTCACAATGAGAATGGAGAAACCATTCTTAGCTTCAGAGCAACTGCAGGTGCATAGTCCTAGTTCTAGAAGGAACCTTTACAAAAATAGGAGAGGACATACTCTCAAACAGTGAGACAGATAGTTCTTTGCAGAGAGCACATAGAACTAGCACACGATTGTGTAAATTGAGTTGCAGTTGAGCAAGTGTACCCGATTGGTACAATGTAATGTGAAAATTTGGTTTGAAGTTGAAAATAGAAAGACTCAGGTCTGCAGGTTGAAGAAGGATCTGTACAGGTCGAAGTAAGCTCCCAAAGCTTGATATGGTAGAATTGACAGTTTCCTGACAAGCTTGGGATTTACCAGGAGTAAAGTTGATTATAACTTTTACCTCAAGGTTATGATTGATGAGCCAGTGATGTTGATACTATATGTAAATGATGTATTATTGACAAGATGAAGAAAATCTCATCACGGATTGTAGAAGAACCTCACTACAGAATTTGATGAAAGACCTAATGCATTATCTCTTAGGTCTTGAAGTTTTGCAGAGCACAAAGAAGATCTTCCTTAACCAAGGGAAGTATGCAATTAAAATTATGAAGAGGTTTGACATGTTGAAATGTAAATCCATGTACACACGCATGGAAATGAAGTTGAAGCTCCTGGTAGATACCTCGTTAGAATTGGTTGGTGCTACTTTGTACAGACATATTATTGATTCGGTGATGTATCTGACGAATACCAGGCCAGATATATTTTTCGCCTTTAGTTAGTATTTGGTAGAACCCAGACGTGTTCACCTTGATGATGCAAAACATTTGATGAGATACCTTAAGGGTACATTGGATTTTGGTCTCTGCTATACTAGAGATCATGACTTAAGATTGTATGGATATACTGATTCAGATTGACCTAGAAGTGTTTATGATAGAAAAGAGCACTTCAAGATGTTGTTTTAGTCTAGGGCCAGCCATGATCTCATGACAGAGTAGGGAGCAATCCAACATTGCTCCCAGCACGACATAAGAGGAATACATTGTTGCATGTTTCACCAGATTGTGAAGCCATATAGCTTCAGATATTGTTGACAGGTCTATTTGATCTCGATATGGAAGCCATCGTGATCCTATATGATAAACAATGTTGTATAAAGATGATATGTTCCAGGATGAGTTGAAGCACATAGAGATCTAGCATCACTTCGTTTGTGATATGTTGCAGAGAGGAGCCATAAAGCTCCATTATGTTGGCACGGATGAACATGTTGCTAATGTGTTGACCAAGCCTCTGTCTCATGTAAAGTTTAAGCACTTTCGATACAAGCTTGGTGTAGTATGAAAGGACCTCCCTCAAAAGGGTGAGTAGTGTTGATGTCAGCCTAGTGATGAAGATTTCCAGCTTCGTGTTGATGTTGTTGTGATGCTAGCCTAGTGATGAAGATTTCGAGCTTCGTGATGATGTTGTTGAGATGTCAGCCTTGTGCTGAATATTTCCAGCTTCGTGTTGATGTTGTTGAGATGTCAGCCTTGTGCTAACGATTTCTAGCTTTGTGTTGATGTTGATGTGGTTCCAGCCTTGTGCTGAAGATTTCCAGCTTTGTGCTGATGTTGATGTGGTTCTAGCCTTGTGTTGAATATTTCCATCTTCCTGCTGATGTTGATGTGGTTCCAGCCTTGTGTTGAATATTTCCAGCTTCGTACTGATGTTGATGTGGTTCCAACCTCATGCTGAAGATTTCTAGCTTAGTGTTGATGTTGATGTGGTTCCATCCTTCGTGTTGTGATGATGTTGATACTCCAGTCTTCGTGTTGTGATGATATTGTTGCTCCAACCTTCGTTTTGTGATGTTGATGATGTTGTTGTTGTTGATGATGTATCAGCCTTGTGTTGTTATTGATGATGATGATGTATTAGTGTTGATGTGGTTCCAGCCTTGTGCTAAAGATTTTCAGCTTCATGCTAATGTTGATGTGGTTCCAGCCTTGTGATGAAGATTTCTAGATTTGTGTTGATGTTGATGTGGTTCCAGCCTTGTGCTGAATATTTCTAGCTTCATGCTGATGTTAATCTGGTTCCAGCCTTGTGTTGAAGATTTCCAGCTTCGTGCTGATGTTGATGTGGTTCCAGCCTCATGCTGGAGATTTCTAGCTTAGTGTTGATGTTGATGTGGTTACATCCTTCATGTTGTGATGATGTTGATACTCCAGTCTTCGTGTTGTGATGATATTGTTGCTCCAGCCTTCGTTCTGTGATGTTGATGATGTAGCAGCCTCGTGTTGTTATTGATGATGATGATGTATTAGTGTTATATTAATTAATGTTGATGCATATGATAATGATGCCACTTCCGCTTCTTGCTGAAGATGATGATGATGATGATGCCACTTCACCTTCTTGTTGAATTTGATGATGATGATGATGCCACTTTACCTTCTCGTTGAATATGTTGATGATATTACTTTAGCCTCATGCTAAAGAAGAAAATGATGTTACTTTAGCCTCATGCTAAAGATGATGATGATGTTACTCTAGCCTCGTGCTCATGAGGATGATAATGTTACTCTAGCTCCATGATGTGAATGATGATGATAAGAAAAACTTCTGATAATGTATAGATGTGCCAGTCAATGTTCCAGATGATGTTGATGTTGTTTCCCTCTCTCTCTCATGATGATGTTGTAGAATACCCTTCTTGTTAAGGGGGGGTGTTGAAATATTGTAACTGCAAAGAGTATTCTATTTATTATTGAGTCGGTATTCACTATATCTATCCCATTTTGTGGATTGATCATGTCGGGCATTGTAATTGACCAAATCCCCTTTCGTGGATTGGTCAAACCCTAATTGTATTATGCACATTAAGAAGTCGGCCCCCGGGCCTAATTAAAGTGGTTTTAACCATTAAGAAGACAAGTCAGCTCTGCCCAATGAAGAGACACCTTTCCAGCACCTGCCAACCAATATAAATAAAGGAAGCCAACGCCTCATTATCTCACTCACTCATTCACTCATCAAGTGCGCAAGTTTGGAGAGCTGCAGTTGTGAGAAGAAGGAAGAGAGAGGCACATTGCTTAGTGTTGGATATTCTCTAGTGTTTTGGTTTATTGTCTTAGCATTGGATTGGCTATCTATATTAAGAAAGTTTTGTTGGGTTTTCTCCTGCATGAGGGTTTCACAGGATAAATGTTGTGTATCTTGTCATTGTGTTTCTCTCAATGATCCTACCTATGCTATTATCTAGTAAATTGAAAAGAAACCTAATAATATCTCAAAACTTAACAAGGTTGTCATGACAACTCAAATCCAAGGGGCATCAACCTATTTTCCTCCATCAAAGTATAACATTCTTAATCAACTAGCTAACATAAAATCATATGCATCTCTCTTGGACATGGTCATTGTCCCAGAACAACAACAACATTTGAAGAATTATATGGAAGGAAAACTTCTTTGATAGCTAGTTTATCTAAAAATCATGATGGAGACAATTCACATGTAAATACCTTAGGTGTAAATAATTTTAGAAATTCTGTAAAAAAACCTCATTTTTATATTTCTGTAAAAATAATGGATAGGACAACTCATTGTTTCTTAATAGATGGTGGATCTGGCCCTAGCATCATATCCAAGATTATTATGGAAGAATTAGGAATCTCTTGTACAAATGAAAACATGAGAAGCATGTTGTCCTATAATAATCAATAAAAATCAACAATCAATGTGATTAACGATGTAACTCTAGTCCTCTATGCCCATCTTGAAAGTAGAACCACACTAGATATTCAAGTAATTGACATGCCCATTAGTAATTACTCAATTATTTTGGAAAGAGATTGGTAGGTCTTGACCGGTGGTTATTTTATTGTTAGATGGTTCACACTTGTCCATTCCCAAAAATGGAAAGAACATAATTGTTTTAAGGGAAGGATGAATCTCACCATATATTGAAAAAGTTCCTCAACCCAATGTAAATTATATCGAGGAAGATATGGGTGTGTATTCTATTTTTGTCAATGAAGATGATGCTTCTCTTGAACAACCTTATGATTGTGAAGATGAATGTGGCATATGCACTTTGATGGTGGATGTTCAAGCGAAGATAATGGAGCAAGCATTGTATTATACTATCATGTAGGTAAAATTCACAACTTTTCCTATAGACTAGAATTTGCCTGTATGAACAATGTTACTGAATTTGAAGCCTTGCTATTAGGAATCGAAAATGCTTACAACTTATGTTGTGGTCATCTCACTGTTTTAGGAGATTCAAAACTTGTTGTCAATTTGGTAAGTAAAATATATAATCCTACTAACAAGTTACTGAAGAGGTACACCCAAGTTGTTTGGGATTTAATTTAAAATCTGATAACTTTTAACATCGCTCACATCAAAAGGGAATTGAATTCAATAACTGATAGGTTAGTTGTTTTTGTAGCTTGTCCTTCAAGGAAATTATTGCCTCAAAGACTTGATTTCACTTTTTTATCGTTATATCGACCTCATCTTCCTGACAATGTGGAATCATGGTAGGTCTTCCCTGATGATGAAACATTTGTGTTTTTTTTTAGAATGAGCCTTATAAGCCAAAGGAAATAATTTTGCTTAAAGATGATAAAATGCCTAAAGGCTTGACTCCTCTCGAGAGGTCATTCTCAACGAGTGATGTTAGCAACAAGAAAGACAATAAGGAAGAGGAGTCAAAGCGGAAAATAAGAGATATCATTCCAATGAACAATTGAACTCGGGAAAATCCCAAACTTTTAAAAATTGGATCCCAATGTTTAAAAGATGGAAAGAAGAAATTCATGAATTTAGATATGTTTTTGCCTGGTCTTATGAGGATCTTTGTGGTTTTGATTCTTGTTTCATCCAACATTTTATTCCAATTAAGGAAGGAGAAAAACCTATTAGGCAAAAACATAGGCTAATTAACCCTATTCTTGAAGCTATAATTAGAAAAGAAATGGAAAAGTTAATAAATGCTCATATAATCTTTTCGGTTAAATACTCTGAGTGGGTGTCTAATTTGGCTCTTGTACTAAAAAAGAATGGTGACATTCGTTTATGTGTTGATTTCTGTGCACTTAATAGAGCTAGCATTAAGGATAACTTTCTCCTTCCTGTTATGGAAATGATTTTGCAGCAAGTAGCAAGATCACAGATGATGTCCTTACTTGATGGTTTTCTTAGTTATAGTCAAATTAGAGTCAAGAGGACATACAAATATAAAACCACTTTTACAACTTGATGGGGGAACTCCGCCTATGAACGAAATCCTTTTGTCTTATATATTACAGGTGCTACTTTCCAGAGAGCTATGCAGATAACTTTCAATGATCTTATCGGTAAAATAATTTAGATCTATCTTGATGGTTTAATTGTTTACTCTAAAAACCGATCATATCATTTTGATCATCGTAAAAGAGTCTTTTTGCGATGCATAAAATTTGGCATGTCTCTAAATCCTTCAAAATATGTTTTTGGTGTTACTCAAGGTAAACTTCTTGGTCACATTGGTTCAGATTCAGGGATCAACATTGATCCTGAGAGGGTTACTGCTATTTTAAATCTTCCAACCCCTACATCTAAAAATAAATTCAATCTTTTATGGGTAGAATTAACTTTGTTAGAAGACTTGTTCCTAATTTTGTTGTAATGATCAAACCTATTCATAATTTTATAAAACATGATCAATCCTTTTCATGGATGGAGGATGTCAAAAAATATTTTGTAGGAATTAAAAAAGCAATAAGTTCTGCATCAGTCCCGGGGAAACCAGATTTTGACAAAGACTTTATTATCTATACAAACTCAACAAAAGAAGCAGTTTATGTTTTTCTTTTGCAGTGTAATTCAAATTGCCAGCCATGTGTACAAAGTCATTATGGATTGTAATATTCTCATGAGTAACTAGCTCTTCCAGTTGAGTCTCCATTACTCCAGTTCTGGGAATTATAATGTATTTATGCCATTGCAGATACTCCTCTGACCTCACACATTAGGGGGCATCTGTTATAGAAAATTTTGCCTCACCCCATGTAACTTGCTTGGATGGCCTTTCCATTTCCCTATGCAGACTTGAAGTCCCCTTTTGTACTTCTGAGAGCCAAAAAATCACATTTTTCCACATATACGCGCCCTACCAGTGAGACAACATGTGTGTACACAGGTTGCACCACTACAACCCGTGTACATCGAGTTTGGTGCTCAAGATTAAAAATTGTGTCGGGTTTCCATGTCACAACACGAGATCCATGATCCTTGACCTTCCATATATTGGAAACGTTCCGACTCAACCCTTCAGTTCCATTTGAAGGCTATAAATTGAGCCATATCCAAGCCATGAAATAAGAGAAAATTCAACTTTTGAGAGCAAAAATACTCTGGAGAAATTTTCACTTCACATTGAGTCTGCATCCCTTTGTCCTTTAAAGTTTAAACACATTGTTCAACCCCCAAGCTCTTCCCTTTTTGATGGAGAAACTCATTGTCTCCTTTATATGAGCTTGCCTTTGGTGGAGGATTGAAGTGGTGGAGGCCTAGTTGGAAGGGACTTAGTTTCTCGGTTCCATGACGTGCTAACACAAAAGTTTGTCACTTGAATACTTCTGTTGATTATCCTAATAGAAATTTTATTTTCTCGTCCCATTGATATTTAGCAAATATTTGAATTATTATTCCATGGGCGTATTTTTCATGCATGTTAATGGATTATATTATTTTATATGCTAACATTATATATTATCACCATATTCTTGCGTATCTTGGTTGTTGAGAACAAGTTGTAGGTATAAAGCTTTGAGTTGTGTGCTCAACAATGGTCTTCATCGAACGTCCGGACGAGGTAGGCTCTTTATCTTGTCTTGTTATCATTTTCATTTATATAGCATACTTGGGATTAGAGTTGATTTCTGCAGTCATTCTGTCTGTTGCGGTTTACCCCATGCCATAGAGAGATTTTCCTCGTAAAAATGATCAAAACAATGAACAACCTATAGCTTACACGAGCCAGAGCCTATCTAACTATGAAATCAAATATTCTCTTATTGAAATCATATTTTTTCTCTTGTTAAAGCTATAGAAAAATTTTGCCACTTTATTCTTGACAAACATACGTAGGTAAAAGAACCTTTACCTGTTATCAATTTTTTTATTTCACAAACTCATCTTTCAGGAAAACTTGCACATTGGCTTGCAAAAATCCAAGAACATGATTTAATGATTATCACTTCAAAAAAAATCAAGGGATGGGATTTAACACTTCACTTGGATCAACATCCCGAACCAAGTGATTCTTCCGAAAACAATGAAAATGCTTTATCAACACTGTTTTTTATTGAAAATCAGAATCTTGATCTAGTTGAACATCCTTGGTATAAGGACCTTATTTATTTTTTGCAATTCCAAAAATGTCATGATTACCTAGAATCTCATCAATGCAAGAGGATCCACCTTGAAGCCTCTAAATATCTGATCTTAGTCAATTCTTTATTTCAAAGATTTGTTGATGGGTCGTTGGTACAATATATAGATGATATAGCAACTCAAAAAACTTGAGAGAAATTCATGGATCGATATATTCAAACATTCATATCAGTGGTCACTTTGCAGTGAAATCCACTACTTTAAAATCTTTAGAATATGGTATTATTGGCCTTATATTTTCAGAGATTCTTTTAAATTCATAAGGGCTTGTGATAAGTGCCAAATTTTTTTTGGCAAAGAGCAATTCTATGTCATGCCTTCGCAACTTGTTCTTCTTGATTTTCCCTTCTCCAAATGGGGTTTAGATTTCATTGGCCCTATCAATCCTCCATCTTCTGATGGGCATATTTTCATACATATAGCAACATATTACTTTACTAAGTGGACTGAGGTTGTACCACTCAAGCGTGCACAAGATGAACATGTCATCTCTTTTATGGAATCTAACATTTTTCTTGTTTTGGTCTTCCTATTGAAATTATTTTTGATAATTGAAAAACTTTTATCTCTGCAAAATTCACTCAAATTCTTAGTAAAATTGGTGTGAAACATTTTACTTCTTCTACCTATTATCCAAAAGGAAATGGGAAAGATGAGTCCACTAATAAAAACTTGGTCAAAATTTTAAGGAAGATTATAGATAATAAGCCCCGCCAGTGGCACATGCTACTCACGTATTCCCGGGTAGATTAGACCACTACGAAGCCTAGCACTGGTCATACCCCATTTCAACTTTTATATGGCCAGGAGGCTATTATGCTTGTAGAAATCAAACTTACCTCTCTTTGATTAGCATTACAGGCTAAAGAATCGAATATGACTAGTATTTCTCAAAGAATAAATGCCTTTCTTGCCTTGGAAGAACAAATAAACCATGCTCTAGAAAATCTGAGGAAAAGGAAACAATCTATTAAAAACCACTTTGATCAAAATACCAAATATGTTGTCTTCAAAGCCGATGAGAAAGTATTGTTGTTGGATTTTGCACACGCTTCTAAAGGAAAGCATTCTAAATTTCAGAAACTTTGGTTGGGTCCTTACAAAATCCCATTTTCCATAGGTAACAATCCATACTTATTGAAAGACATAGAAGGGCAATTGTTTTCATATATGATCCAAGAGGATCTAAGGAACGCTCACATAGGTCCAGGAGGATACAAAATGCTCACAGAGGTCCTAGGAGATCCACAAATGCTCAAAATTTGACTGTTTCAAATCGTCATGAAAACGATATCATTGTGTGAAATTTGTCGTTAGCTTTCCAATGACACAAACAACGCCTCAAACAGAGTTCGTATGCAAAACTTATAAGCGATCAAAGTTTGGGTCAAACAAGCAAAGTCAAAGGTCAAAGGGAAAAAAAAAAGGTGACATGTGTCACCACTGCAAGGATTATACGTGGCACATGTTTGTACAACAGGTGATGTGGCACATGATTGGTTGGAAAGTCACATGGCGAGGTTCATCAACAACTGAGTGGGCAGTCATACCTCCAAGGGGTCCAGTCATACACTGACACATGGCATGTATGAGCCAATGAGAGGCCACCACGTGGCAACCTCCCATTGGTCAAGGTATATTAAAAAATATGGAGTCGACGAGGGTCGAACCTGCGACTTCCATAACCATCCAAAGCCTTAATACAAGCCCCATTACCATTGCACCATCACTATGGTTCTTAACCACATATGTCATAAATTATATTTAAAATTATGTTAAGTTTCATGTGGAGGAGAAAAGGGGTCGAGGAATAGCCCCTGCAACTCAAAACCGATGGGCGCAGGCTTACTAAGGCATCCTGTCACTCCCCCCAAACATGGTCAAGTGGATAAGTATAAGATCCAAGCACTTGTTAGAAAAAAAAAGAACTAAATGCACATGTTCAAAGGTTTTGAGGATCTAAGTGACACATACCATGATACCCAGACTCATTACATCATGGAGCAAGATCTATCTCTGTTACAAGACCAAGCCGAGGTGATGGATGTTGTTGTTGCTGATAAAGTGGAGGCGCTGAAGGAAGAAAAGATGGGCCCTCTGAGGCCATACTCAAGTCAATTTGGCTCTCGGTACTCCATGTCTAGGACCTGTGGACCTCAAGACATAATCTCCTTAGTTATCCCTAAAGTGGGGGATAACATCTGGATCCAACTCGGGGACATGTGCTCACCATAGAGTGCATGAGAACCTCAGCATCTCTGGCATAACATGTAATCTGCCTGATCTCGACATAAACTATTAGCAACCATTTGGGGTGTTGCTAGAATAGTCTGCTTTCACATCTGTACATATGCGTGTTTATATATATATAAACAAGCATATGTACAGATGTGAAAGCAAACTATTCTAGCATGAGATGAAAATGGTATATACAATGAATACAAATGCCTACTTACCTGTACTTACATGTACTTACATGTTGGTTGGATGTTAGGTGTAGTCAAACGACCAGTGAAACCAATCCAACAATGTCCCACAATACCTGCCTTTGTGCTTCATCATAAACCAAAACAATGATAATTTAAGCACAAAAATAACATGGGTTAGAAAATATATCGTATCGTCAGAAATCATAAAGTCTAACTAAGGGAGGCAGGTGGGACGGACAAAATCATGCCAAGTCAATCTCTAAGTAAAGTGCTCAATCCACTTCAGGAAAGGATCATGAAAAGTCAAAGGTTCAGAAAACTGACTCATAAGGTCTGAAAGTTGGCTGCCTAGGACGTCCTCATAATCTAAAATCCTGGAAGGGATTGACAAGGATCTAGAAGATGACTGACAAACTACTAAGGGTAGGTTGAAAGGTTGAGCTGACAGACTTATTCTTGAAGTATTCAACCAACCCTTGGACTCTAGGGTTTTCCCTAGAGGAAGTTGAATACAAAAGACATATCTCCCAACTACACCTCTAGAGATGAAGCAAAGTAAAGTAATCGAAGGTGGATGAAGTTGTCACAAGAATCCTTCTTAAGGCAAACAAATTCCTTACTCCTATTAAGACCTGAGCACAACGGTGGTTGATAATCTTCTTCATGGAATGAATCCAAGTGCTCAGAGGATTACTCATCAAAACCCTCAAGGTAAGACCAAAAATCATCAGGAAAACACGGTACTAGGTCATACTTGGGTGTTTGAAAAGTATGGGTAAATCTATCATCTCCTTGTTGCCACTGGTCAAAATCAAAAGTATGTGAAGGCAACACCTAGAAACAATTCTCAATGTCGTAAATGGGGTCCATATCAAAACCAACTACATCCCATTTACATCTTCTGACATGTATGAACTCATCAATATCAACTATGTCACTATATGTATCATAGCATGAAGGATTTAGAACATTCAAAGGCTCATCGATCTCCTCCTCATTTCCCAAATCATAAAGTAGAGAATCATCAAAATTTTGGAGAGGACGGTAATTTATTGTGTTGATTTATTCTTGTGCAGGAGCTTTGAGGACTTGGGTGTCTTCAACATGAATCATTGTTTCATCTTCATGAGCTACTCCTTCATCTTCAACTGTACAACAAGGAAGATCTACTTTGTTCGAGGATTCCACTTCTCCTTCACTCTCTGAATCATGGAACAAGGTATTATCATAATCCTAAAAAGGGAAGCAACTATCCTCATCCTCATCTCGTTGTGCAGAGGGGAAATGTTCATGGATGGATTTGTCAAAGGGAGGAACACATGTTGATACTTCATCATTTTTCTTAGGTTCCATCTCCTCAACCGTGTCTTTAGCAGTCCTATGTTGATCCATGGTTTGTTCCCCTTCTTCTTTGAAATCAACAATAAAAATTTCAAGGGCAACCAAAATTTCCATACTAAGAGTACCTGAGGTAAAGAGATATCTTATCTTGGATAAGGAGATTTTTTGCTCGATTTTCGCAGCCATGTTGTGAGCTTCATTGAGCATCCTTGGGCCCCTCTTACTGAGGGGAAAACCCAGATGCACCAAAATTTCATGGGTATAGAGATGGACAGGGTACTTCTCTTCAGGATGATGTCTTTCAGGAATTTGATACAGCATGTCCTCAAACCTATCCTGGAAGTCTCTGACAATTTTATCCTCGGTTTTTTTATATGCTCGAGTCTTTTAGTAGTACTGGGATGTCTTCTAACTGAATACCCCATCTTCTGAGAGAGGTTTCTTCAAATTGTTCCATAGTTGTAATGCTGACATCGGGGAGGTTGTCATACCACTCCCTAACGTTGCAATAAAGACAGGCAGAGAAAATTTTCATGACCAAGTCTTCAACATCATCAGTGATAGGGTGGGATAGAAAGAAATCCCAAAAGTTTCTCATGTGATAGTTAGCTCTCTCCTTATCACCACCAGTGAATCTAGGGAGCAAATTTTTGTATTCAAGGGGCATTTGTTGAGGGTATCCTGGGATCTTACTCATGTTTAAAGGCTTATAGTTTCCTGGATCCCATTGAGAATTCATAGTTGGTTACGTCATCAGTGGAGTCGCCAGATAATTTTCTTGAAATTATCAAATAAATAAGGGATTCATCCTTAGTGGAGTCGTCAGGTAAGCTTGTAAGATAAATATTCTTTGAGGAAAGGCTTACCGAAAAATTGTCATCCTTTTAGGAGAATTGACTTAGTGTTCCCTAGCAACGACGCCAAAATGTTATCGCACAGTTTGTACTTGGAGTAAAGGATAGGTGAAAGAGAGGCAAACTGGCGAAACTGAGAATATCCTACCACTGTCACCTTGATAGGATAACTCTTTCTATTTAGGGTGCTAGGCCTAGGGGAGACGTCCCTGGTGACCTGGGGTTTTGAGAAGGCAAAGGCTTATGTAAAAGTAAAAGTCCCCCCCCCCTCACAAGTCACCACCAATCAGAAAGTCTGGCTAATCAACCAATAAAAGTAAAGATAAACGGAAGTACAAATAGTAACCAAAAGTGTACCTGCCCGAGACAAAGCAACAAGAAAACTATATATGCGCAAGATCACTTGCTTGGTTGGTACTTCATATAATCAAGGACTTATGATATAAAGAAATTGACTAATAATATTTATGATGCAAATCAGTGATGTACAATAGCAATGATTACAATATATCACTTCACAAGAAATGCTTAAGAAGGAACTTCACAATGAGCAATAACGATTTATCATCAATGTCAAATACCAACATTCATTCAAAGCAACGACTAGCCAATCTTTCAATTGCTCAATAATGGATTTAAATGTTGCAAATATATGATTATAGCATAAGTGAATTACGACAGTAATATGTTAGCAAGTGTTAGTCTAAGCTATGGTTAGAAGGATTTAATGATTGTTCAAGAGTATTTGGAAGTTGTGATCAAAAGTACTCAAGTACAAGGTCTTAGATCAGTGCGCTATTAGGGAAAATGGAGTCAAACTAGCTGCAAATGTTGAAGGGCCGAAATGATAGTGATAGGGCCAAAGACAAGAGGGATATGATGGTTGAAGTGTTGTTAAGGCAAGGCTTCAACCTATCAACCCTAGGGGAAGACGGCTCACTAAGGTGCAGAAACCCTAGGCCTTAGTGCATCTTCCTCCTTCTTTAGCTCAAAGAGTAAAATAAAAGTGGATAGCTTGAAGAGTAAATGGTAAAGTGTTGCTATGGCAAGGCTCTAACATTTATCTTCAGCAAATACAATGGCTCTTAGCATAACTTAGTAGGGACATGAAATAAGGACACCAACATGTGCTTGCCCCCTAAGGTTTAATCCAGCAAATATCATTAACAAAATGCAAGTAAAAACTACCATAACCATTCAACAAAGAAGGATTGCATAAATTCACTTACATTCATCAAGCATTCATTAAGCCAAACCCTAGTTGTAAACCTTCCACCAAGAAAATGCAGAAAATAACCAAGAAAAGCCTCCTTCAACAAGTGTGCATCACTAATTTCAACCAAAAACCCTAAAGGAGGGTGCAAATTTCAGACCTCGCACAAGTGTGAGTGAAAGATGATGATCAAAATGAGAGTTAAAACCCTCAATTTATACAATAGCAATGACCTTTATTAAAATTTAGATCACCAAAAGGCCGAGAAGGTCAAAATACATAATAATATTGTTTTACATTAAATGTCATAAATTAAACCCTAATCAAGCAAAAGTAAAGACGTCGTGCCCTTTCTAGGGTGACGTTAGCCCTTTTTAGGGCAGCATTGGCCTCCTAGAGCAAAACGTTAGCCCTCCTTGGGCTTCTCCAAGCTGCCACGTGTGCCACAAATGCCATAACTGCCTCCCAAAACGTCTATAAATGCTGGATGACGTTATAGGCATCCTGGGTGATGTTATGGGCCTTCCAAGGCCAACGTCCAAGTGGAGAGGGCACAATCCCCCTGGGTAAGGCTCTGTCGGGCTGCCTCTGGTGGAACGTCCTGCTCTTCTTCGGTGTAAACCCTTTGATCTGTCTCTACCCCTGGATGGGGTCTCAGCATCCATCCGGTGGGCTCTTCAACCCCATGGAGGTCCAAACTAATCATCTCCCCATGTGCACCTATTCAATATGGTTCTTGTCCTTCGGGTATGATCCTGCACATCAACAGATATGCCCTCCATGGGCTCATAAGTCACAAGGATCATAGCAATGTCAATCACATCTAATCATCAATTTTATTAAACAAGTGCATAAAACCGCTTTTACCCAGTCAAGTGCTCAAAGACATTACACAAATCTGCAAGCCAAGTTTGGAAAAAGTGACAGGGCATCCTGTTGGGCTAGTGTTCAATGGATGTGGGATGTTTCTAGGAGAAATCAAATCCAAGTCATGTTAGTGGATGAGGTGGATAAGCTATGTCCTAACAAGGGGTGCAGTGATAGCAGGGAAATGCATGGCTTACCTGTGGGTGCCTCTGTAGAGGGTGAGTTGCACCTGTCTTGGATGCAAATGTTTCCAAGCCCATTCATGCCTTTTATTCTTTATTGCTTTTTTCTTTCAAGAAGCTAATCATGGGACACTACTCTGGCATGGTGACCAGTGGTGGCAATGTTACCCACAAGCACTTTCACGAAAATGAGAAGGTTGTATCGTGATGAGACCCTCTTTCTCTTGGCTATGCCACCAAGAGCCACTACCCTGGCATGGTAACTAGCTGCTAGTAGTGTAATAACGCTAGATACCAATGGACCTAATAGGCTGGCTAGACTGGCTCGTGATGAGACCCCCTATCCTCTGACTAGGTCTTGTTTTATTATGATGGGAGTGGACGATGACTCTTCATGAACCCCCTCAGTGGCAACTCAAAACTGATGGGCACAGGCTTTCTAGGGCATCTTGTCATTCCCCGCATACATGGTCAAGTGGATAAGTATAATATCCAAGCACTAGTTAGAAACAAAAATAACTAAATGCACATGTTCAAAGGTTTTGAGGATCAGAGTGACACATACCATGATACCCGGACCCATTACCTCATGGAGCAAGATCTATCTCTGCTACGAGACCAAGCCGAGGTGATGGATGTTGTTGTTGTTGACAAGTGGAGGCATTGAAGGAAGAAAAGATGGGCCCTTCAGGGCCATACTCAAGTCGATTTGGCTCTCGGTACTCCATGTCTAAGACCTATGGGCCTCGAGACATAATCTCCTTAGTTATCCCTAAACTTGGGGATAACATGGTTACAATTAAGTCTTACTCTTGAACAATATAGCAAGGGATATCATACACCCACTAGTTCTCAGTCACTAGGGGCACATCCATCTGTGCTCAGCCACATGGACGTCCACATCTCTATCTCAATGTGTCTCACAGGAGAATGACACTCACTAGTGCTTAGTCAGGAGGATCACGTTGACCTGTGCTCATCCACAAGCACGTCCTACTCAACAAATCTTCTATCTCACTGCGTCTCACGGGAGAATCATCTGGAGCACCACATCATCTCAACTCTATGCACAGAGGAGGCCAGTACATCATTTCATCTCTGTCTCGGAGAGAACAACACACCCAGCTTGTGGGCTTCCTCACCCCACACAGAGGCACACAACGTTCCATCTCCATCTCAGAGAGGGACCACACACCCAACTCATGGGCTTCCTCACCACACATAGGGGCACACAACGTTCCATCTCCGTCTCAGAGAGGAACCACACACCCATCTCATGGGCACACCCAACTCATGGGCTCTCTCTTAGGTCGACTCACTCAGTCTGTGTCTTGGAGGATGTCTCACGCAGTTGTAATCATCAACACTCCCTCTCAGCTCGGGAGGATTTCTCCACCAGGCCAAGTCTCTCATGGAAGTACTCGAACTTTGTCTTGGAAAGCGGTTTGGTGAAGATGTATGTAATCTACTCATGGGTAGGAAGGTACTACACATGTACTATTTTCCTCTTCACCATGTCTCTGATATAGTGATATTTTATCTCGATGTGTTTCGATCTATCATGAAACACAGGGTTCTCAGAGAGATTCACATAGCTCTGGTTATCACAATGAATAATAGTCGAATCGATCTCATGATCGAATAAATCTGTCATAATTTTGTGAAGCCACACTGGTTCATGAACTGCCACACTCAATGTTATGTACTATGCCTCTGTTGTACTCAATTCCACAAAGCTTTGTTTCCTGCTACACCAAGAAACCATGGCAGACCCTAAAGTAAAGCAACAATCAGAGGTGCTCTTCTGGTCAACTGCACTTCCTGCCCAATCTGCATCAGCATATCCCTGCAAGCTCAAGTCTACACTAAAGGCATATCTCAAGCCATATCCAATTGAGCCTCATAGGTATCTCAATACATGATTTTCTGCTATCCAATAAGTTTGTCTCAATTGACTCATGAATTGGCTAAGCATATTCACTGCATAGCATATATCAGGTTTGGTGTTAACTAGATACATCAATGATCCAATCAACTGTCTGTACAAGTGTGGATCAATCTCTCCTGAATCAACATCACTCATTTTCTTCAAATCCATCACCATTGGTGTAGGCATGGATTTGCATTATGTCATACCAATCGTTTTCAATATCTCCATGGTATATTTTCCTTGAATCAGGAAAATCCCATCTATCCTCTACCATACTTCTAGTCCCAAGAAGTAATGCATCAAGCTTGAATCCTTCATCTCAAATTTAGCAGTCAATGCTTGTTTAGATTCAACAATGAGTCTCTCTAAACCGGTGAGGAAAAGTTCATCCACATATAGGACCAAGATTAAGCAGTCGTTGCCATCAATGTGATAATACAAGTTTGGATCAACAACACTCTTGTTGAAACCCAAACTCATCAGGAATCCATTCATTTTCTCATACCAAGCACGAGGTGCTTGCTTTAGTCCATACTAGGCTTTCTTCAACCTGTACACATGAGATTTTTCGTTGTGTATAACGAATCCTTATGGTTGCTCGATATAAACTTATTCCTCAATTTCACCATTAAGAAAGGTTGTCTTTACATCCATCTGATGTAGTTTCCAACCCATGGAAGCAGCTAGTGCAATGATAGAGTGTGTTGGCAACAATTGTGGTATCGTGCAAACAAGGTCTGTAGGATTGCACGATAAGTGCCCAAGCGCAGCACACAGAAGAAATTCGCTCGAGGCCCGAGTCAAACAAGTGAACCTGATCATGGACATGAGAAACGGCGAAAGCTCCACAGGAAATCCATCGGGAATCGGGATATCGGAGATCCTGGGAGCGAGAGTTTTATGCATTTCAGAATCGTGATTCGCGATTTCCGGATCGGCGGGAACAACTGTTAATAGTGGAATACAGGTGGCAGGCTTTGCGACGGGAGAGAATCGTTGATAAGTCAACGACCATGATCCATCGGGGATCGGGGAATCGCGAGTCTAGAGGACACGTGCTCATTGACATCGTAAACCGCAAAATCCCGATGGAGAGTTTGACTACGGTCACATGGAGGCAGTGGTCATATGGTTCATGTTCTAGTCGATAGGGGATATCTTACGAAAGCAGAACTCATCGCAAAGCAAGGATCGAAGGATCGAGAGTTCCGGGTACATGTGCACCTCAGCATCACAAACCTCGAAAGCCTGAAACCTCAACACATACCTCTGCCATCTATCCCTTGCCGCCACGTCCTATTCTCGTGTCACGCCAACTCATATTTTCTTCCCGGCCCCTGTGTCTCCTCCACCCGGCTCGTACACTTTAAAGCTCATGAATTCTGCCATGTGCATTTGCCCTATCGCTTTCCCTCCACCCATCTGTCCGCATGGCCTTTCCTCATCCCATATCTGCATCGAGCGTGTCTAACTACCCCTGCCTGGTCACCGTCTGTTCACCACTTCGGGTCAAGTCTCCCAGTCATCACGAAGGCCTCCATGTCCTGTAGATACAGATTCGACCGGGGTCTTTCCGGATCTCAATGAAGTATTTATTGTGGCAGTTGATGGTGGTTGGACATCGTTTCCTCCATAAATGGAAAGCCCAGAAATGAATATAAGCTTGTCAATTCATTCACAGGTCCTTTAGAGCGCGATTGCGTCTGACTCAAGTTCACGACTGTCCAGAGACTGCATGCGCAGTAAACATGCAAACGTAATGCCTTCAATGCGATGTCTCGAGTTGACTGTTATGGCTTTGTTCCACGTATATGTAGGCATTTTTGCCATTTTTGTAGGCATCGATGGTTGAGTTGAGCTCCCGGTTGTAAAGTTTTAATGAAGCATTGTTATTCTAGTTATGTATGAACTTTGGAGATTTCTTGCCTTATGAATGCCAGTTTCTTTCATGTCTTTGTTTACACTGTGTTAGAGCAGCTCGGAATTGGAGGATCCAGTCGAGCTGTAGCTATTATAGGATGATGTTGTAATGGATCACTGTAATAGTTACGGAGCCTCTAATCAGTTCCTGTGATTTCTTTAACGTTGGATGACTTGGAATTGGAGGATCCAGTCAAGTCCTTTATTCAGTTTCTTGAAGCCCCGAACCAGTAGGATCCTGCGTTCAAAGTTTTTCCCCTACAAACCGTTGCAAGCCTGTTGCCCAGAGTTGTTTGTTCATTTTCTCCTAAGTCTTCCACCTGTTCATCTTTTAATCAACTCACTGGCTGAAGTTAGGATTCCAGACCTCCTTTATTCTTTACGTATCAGACTCAATCCCTGAGTTAGAGTGATACCTCCTTGAGCCATTATCTCCATTTGATCACCCCTTATAAACAATCGTGACATTAAACTGATGGGTGTCGGGCTCTGCTCCTGCAAGCAATCCAGGAGTGACTTCCGACGCTAACAGAGCGGATGGAAGTGTATCAGGATACTGGAGAAAATGTCTCATCATAGTCAACTCCCTCTACTTGTGATAACCCTATGGCTACAAATATCACTTTGTATTTCTCATTGCTTCCATCAGCTGCATGCTTGATTTTATAAATCCATTTGGAATTCACTAGAGACTTTCCCTCTGGTCTCGGAACAATATCCCATACATCATTTTTCAATATAGACTGATATTCTTTTGTCATGGCATCTTGCCATACTTGTTCACCTAAAGCTTCTCCATGGAAAGAAGGCTCAGAGTCAATGATGTGGCTCATGGATGAAAGGTAGCTTGATAATCTCTTTGGTCTCTTGCTCTCTCTGGTTGTCCCTTGAGGGGGTGTATGTCCCTCTGCTTCCTGTAGAGTTTGTCGGGCCCAAGCAAGCCTTTTATGTCCTACTGCAATATCTCTGGGCATGTCAATTGGAGCAATTGGATCGGCTGGAATAACTGGATCAACTGGAAAAACTAGAATAATGTTTGTCTCCCTCTAAATGGCTAAAGGGGGAGAAGGCATTGTCTCACTATCAATTTCCATCTGAGATTCTATGGATCTTTGGAAGGTTATCTCTTCTTCAAAAGTAACATCTTTGCTTATCTAAATCCATTTATGTCAAGGAATGTAGATCCGATATGCCTTCGAGGATTCATTGTATCCTATAAATGTACCATTTCTCCTTGAAGGGTCTAGCTTGGAACTCTTCTCTTTGGGTACACAAAAATATACTAGGTACCCAAATATCCTGAATTGTCCAATCTCAAGTTTCACTCCGATGAAGGCTTCTTCTGGGGTTATGTTCTTCAAGATCTGATGAGGACTCTTGTTCCGAACATACACTATTTTCATGCATGCTTTTATCCATAGAGTCATAGGTAGACTCTGATCATATATCATTGCTTTGGTTTCCTCGGTGATAATTCTGTTCTTCCTCTCTGCAACCCCATTTTGTTGAGGGTTGTAAGGAACTGTGAACTCCCTCTTGGTCCCTGCTTCGATACAAAAATTGTTGAAATCCTTGGAGGTGTATTCTCCTCCATCATCTGATCTTAGTACCTTGATCTTTCTTCCGGTCAGGTTCTCAACCTGAGCGTTGAATTCTTGAAATTTTGCAAGGACTCCATCCTTGTTCTTTAGGAATTAAATCCAAGTTTTTCGAGAGTGATCATCTATGAAGAGTACATAGTACAAATGCCCATTCAGAGAGGCAACAATCATTGGTCCACACACATTTGAATGTATCAAGTGAAAGATTTCCTTGGATCTATTGTCATTGCTTAAGAAGGACCCTTTAACATTCTTGCCAAGAGCACAACCTTTGCAAACACATTTATGTTGAATCTATATCTCTGGTAGGCCTGTCACCATTTTCCCTAGAGTTGGGAGAGCTCTATAATGAATGTGAGCAAGCCTTCTATTCCATAGCTCACTCAAGCTGATAGTGTCATGTAATAGGGCCTGGATTGGCCTGGTGGTTAATCTGTATAAGTTGTTTTCTCGAACCCCAATTTCCTTGGCTGAATTTATATGTGAGTCTTTGTGCCATGCAAGAACTCTTCCTTCTAAAAAGGTAACCTTGTAGCCTTTGTCTTCCAAGGCATAAATGGAGACAAGGTTCCTCTTCATCCCAGGTACATATAATACTTCACTTAGTTGAAGCTACATATCTGAATCTAGTTGAAAGGTAGAAGTTCCAACCCCTTTCACATTATATCTGGCATCGTCTTCAAGGACAACATGTAGATGTGTCTCTTTCTTAACAAAATTTGTTAGGTGATCTCTAAAAGCGGTCATGTGCCTGGAGGCACCACTTTCAATTAACCAAGTATTATCATTGGTAGGGACCATACCTGAGAGTGTTGAGATATTGATGTCTTCATCTCCTTGAAGTCTTGGCTTCCAGGAAATGAGTTTGCATGATCCACCAAGCTTGTCTTCCATCATGATTATGTTCATCATATTTTTAGATTCTTCACAAACCCTTGTCAACTGAGATAGAAAACCTAATGACTAAACTAGGCTAGCACTTTTAGGTTTTATTGGGCTTATGACTGCCAACAATAAGCCTTGAAGGATAGGATAACATTGGTGAGTTGAAGAGCTCCTTCAATGAGATGCAGAAACCCCAATTCTAAAATTTCGGCAGAAATTAGCGAAAGCCTAGAAACCCTAGAGCCAAAAAATCAAAATGCTCGAAAATGCAATATGAAGCTTGTTGGAGGTGCGATGAAGGAGGTCATACACTCCTATGCACTTTTTATCCCCAACATCCAAGTATCAAGTGTTGAAATGCCTTAGAAAGGAAGGTCATATAGAATTTATGGAAACCCTACGAGGGTCGTACAGTTTTACAGATGTGAGAGGATGATTGGAATTTGCTTGTGCAATGGGTTCTTCAAGACCTATGCCCTGATACCATGTTGATTTTTCAATAAGCTAGGCTCAAGCATGAATTTCATTCCATTTTTAGCATTTTACTTGAAGCATAGACATTTGCAGTTTCACCATTAACAATTTGTTGCAACAACCAAGATCACAAGAAGAAATACCATGCACAAGTACACAAGAAGTATCCTGGGAAACCCTTCTCAGCAAGGGAAGAAAACCCATCCAATCCTTTTCTATATTCTTCAAGAGAAAGAACTACCACACCATAAACCTAACACAGAAAACGGTGCTCACAAAACCTAGAAAGCTAGCGCCCAAGAGAGGTGCACACTTTTTCTTAAGAACAAGTACTTGCTGAAATTTCCAAACTCACACTTGTGTTATGATTCCTCAATGGGGAATTTACCTTTATTTATATTAGATTGGACATATTAAAATTAATGTCTATTGTCACAATAGGGCCGACCTCAATATCTCATAATATAATTAATAATTACCATAATAATTATCTTTTACATTAATTATCTTTCACTTTATGTTGGGGTCGACCTGTACCCTTCACATCACAAATAGGGTTACATGTAAGTCTGACTCTTGAACAATATAGAAAGGGAACTCATACACCCACTAGTGCTCAGGCACTAGGAGCACATCCATCTGTTCTCAACCACAGGGACGTCCACATCTCTATCTCACTGCGTCTCACAGGAGAATCACACTCACTAGTGCTCAGTCACTAGGATCATGTTCACTTGTGCTCAACCACATGCACATCCTACTCAACAAATCTTTTATCTCACTGTGTCTCATAGGAGAATCATCTAGAGTACCACATCATCTCAACTCTCTACACATAGGAGACCGGTACATCATTTCATCTCCATCTTAGAGAGAACAACACACCCAACTTGTGGGCTTCCTCACCCCACACAGGGGCACACAACGTTCCATCTCCGTCTCAGAGAGGAACCACACACCCAACTCATGGGCTTCCTCACCCCACACAGGGGCACACAACGTTCCATCTTTGTCTCAAAGAGGAACCACACACCCATCTCATGGGAACACCCAACTCATGGGCTCTCTCTCAGGTCGACTCACTCAGTCTGTGTCTTGGAGGATGTCTCACGCAACTGTAATCATCAACAATGGGAAGTTAAGTGGCCAAGCCTATATACTGGGCACAGATCCCAATGCACATACATCCCTATGCAAAGATCCTGAGAATGCACAGATCTCGAAGTGCATGGATTTCGAGATAGGACACGGTTTTCAAGACTTTACAAATACATTGAAGTATGTGCATAGTACAAGCAAGTTTTGTGTCACACCATAAAATGTGCCATTAGGTACTTTGCCAAGTTATAGGCATGTTTATACTCAGTATTCATGATTTTTCGTGAGGATCATGAATTTGAGGTCTATTTTGTGATTTGAGGTTATTTGTAAAAGTTTTGTCTCAATTTTCTATTAATGGGCATTTAATGCATTGTTTTGTGTGTCGAATAGTTTGGAAATTGGTCGACTTTATAGTCAAAATTCTTAGGATTTCGCAAGGATTTCAATGGTGAAGTTATTTTCTTGTTTTGAGTAATGGAAGTTCAGAGAATCCATTAAATTGGCGTATGTGAGTCATTTTACATGTGATTTTGGTATTTTGAGATGGAGAAAGCAGTTTTCATTGGCTTGAAGGGAACTTAAAGATGAAACAAAAGTATATAATTTGAGTTCTTTTATTTTCTGTTGTGTCATCTTGCTATCATTAAGCAAGCTAATCTTCAGTTTATGAGTTTTTAGGTAAAAAGAACATCATTAGAATTATGCAAACCACTAAAATACGATCAACAAATTATTTTGGATCAATTGAGATATTGCATGTATATAAGTAAAGAAATAAGTGGTGTCTAAGGATTTTCGGATCAAGTTCGTATAAGAGTTAGCTTTGGCGTGTGTTGCAAGTTGTTATTCTAATGAGATCCAAGAGTTCAGTTGGTCCCACCTTGAAGACTCTTATTAGGGGAACAAGATGAGTAAAATTCTCATGAAATTGAGGTTGCAAAAGAACATTAATCAACAAATTCGGAGAGAGAATTATGAGCTAAGAATGCAGTTGTAAACTCTTGAGGAAGAGAAGCAAAGGATGCAAGATTGATTGTTATGTCATGAAGATTTCCACATGAGTATTTTTCATGAACTAGAAAGAAAGTTGTAGATAATTGCACCATCAATTAGTAAAGTTGGACAAGCAGAGAATGAGAAGTCTCCACTGCAAGAGAGACTATATCCTTCCAAGAACATGATTGAGAAATAAGACTCTTCATATTATTCTTTATCCCATCAAGATGGAGAGTGCTCGAGGGTAGATGAAGCAAAGAGAACCTTAGATGAAGAAGTCCTACATCAACAATTGGACATACCTTCCAGTCCAGAGAAAGGTAACATGTGCAATTCATCTCCATGGAAAGATGTGCATGCTACAAGAGAAGGAATGAAGACTTGTTATACTAGTGAATGGTCTAGTTATCCATATGCTTCCTATGGAACTAACAACCATGATGTGGAGAAGTGTCAAAGAAGAGAGCATGTGGAAGTAAAGCCCTCCAAGAAGAAGGCAGATCATTCCTCAAGTCAAAGGAAAAGAAGGAATTGTTAAGAACCAAACTTCAATATAGCATAGAAAGACCTCAGGAAAAGTACTCAACGCCTTGAAAAAGAGATAATTTCAGATAATAAGCCTCTTTGAGGGGGCAACCTCC
>ML792735.1:67108-103530 GCA_009831015.1 Picea engelmannii | reverse complement strand
TGATTCAAAATGAAAATGTCTCCTTGGTATATATAGGAGACTAGGAGGTATAATTACAAATAATGGCCTAAAGCTGACATAATTAAAATAACATTACTAATCTAAATTACAACTAATGGCCTAGATCCGACATAAATAAAATAGCATTATTAATCTAATATGTCGCAATTAAGGGGTAATGAGCCAATATTAGGGCTTAACAGGAATGATAAGAAGGGATCATGGAACAAGACACTCTACTCTTATTGTGGTAAAAGTAGACACTAGAATGAGAAGTGTTGGACACTTTACCCGCACTTTCGTCCGAAGCAGAGCATAAAATATGTAAAGACACTTGCAAGAATACAAGAAGCAACCCTAGATGAAGTCAATGGTCTTATTGAAAGGCTTGAGAAAGAATACTTCCTATTGATTGGTCTTGGAAAAGTGAAATATGAAGACATCGTAGAATGATTCATGGACAGTGGCTCATCTCACCACATGACTGGGATGAGATCAGTATTTCTAACTTTCTCAGATTTCGACACATATTGCTTTGTGGGATCTGGAACCAACACTAGACAAGCAATAAGGGGGTATGGATATGTAAGATTTCATCTCGAGTCGGGAAGATTTATGGGAATCGAACATATGTTGTATGTTCGAGACTTAAAGGTAAACCTCGTTAGAGATGTCTAGATAGCCACCTATACATATTGTTTTACAATGAATCTCGTTATGAAGATTTATCAACCTTTAGACAACAACATAGGCAATTGTATTGTCTTGTCATCAGCTAAAGGGATACATATGGATCAAATTATCTTAGACAACATTTTTTATTCTGAAGAACTGAAAGTGAAAGAACAAAAGGATACATGTAGATCAGAAGCAAAAAGAGCATCGGAGTAATGAAAATATTTCTAGAGATGGTAAAGGAGAAATAATCCTCTTTTAAAAGGCATATAAACGTTGCATGCTATAAGATATTTAAATACTATGTCATGTTTGTATGGGTGTATACCTTGAAAAGAAACAATCAAGTATAGATGATAATAGTACAAGCAAAATTGGTTTTCAAGGCAGGAGTGACAATGGACAGAGTATTCATTCAGGGACTCCTATAGATACATCAATTGTACAAGAACAGAGAGTCCAAATGGGCAAGGCATAGATCAACATTCGACTTGGTTTCATATTGGTCGAGATGGATTGTCTTCATAAGAAGGAGATGGGAGTGTATGTTGAAATACAAGATATAAGTATTGCAGAGATTCAGTGAACAAGACTTTTGTTGTCAGGAAATCTATGAGCCAGAACCATAGCTATATTATGTTAGTCACGATGTGAGAGGCCAGAGTTAGAGCTATATTCCAAAGAAGCATGCAGAAGTGCATTGATCTAGTACCTAAGATCAAAGACCCAAGATGAAGACTTATTTCCAAAAGAATCAACAAGATGGGAGAGTGAAGAAGCTCCATCACTAAGTTACTGGATATGAACATTTCAGTAAGATGGAGGAATGAGTTAGACTTATCATCACTAAGTTGTTGAGTATCTATACTTTTGGGAAGGTGTGATCTAGGAGGATCTAAGGAATGCTCACAAAGGTCCCAGGGAAACAATAAATGCTCAAAATTCAATCGTCCCAAATCATCCTAAAAATAACATCATTGCATAGTTCTCATCGCCAGTTTTACAATGGTGCAAATTGTTGGAGAAATTTATATTTTCGACACACTAGTTTAGTGGGAGTTAACTGACTAGTTCTATTTTTACCATCACTATTATGCATGCATGCATTCCTAAGGAAAGATAGCTGCTTGATCGTTTTTCTTAATTATGGAATGTTTTGCCCTATATATGAGTGTATTCCACTTATTCATTGTATCATATTGATCATGATCTATGTATCAATCATCAACTCATTGGAGTAGTGTGAATATATTTTCTCATTCTTCCATATTGAATCTCTTTTCCTTTCTTGATAAGCTTTGTTTGTACTTGCTTTAGTTAGATCTCATGTGCAGGTTTCCATGAAACACTGACATGGTAACAGAGTTATGCTGCTTGGAGAAAGCCAGACAAGCCAAAGAATAAGGAAAATCGGAGTTTCGACGAGCTAAATCTGTGGTCATACCTTTTAGTAGTTATTACTCCCAAAATATTACGTTTTTGAGGAAATGACCTAACTAGAAAGTAAATCGATCCACTTTGGAAGTGGGTTTTCAACCGTTTGGCGAGATTCTTCACCGTTTGCTTAGAAAGTAAGCTGCCAGAATCATCAACTCGTTGGAGTAGTGTGAATATATTTTCTCATTCTTCCATATTGAATCCCTCTTCCTTTCTTGATAAGTTTTGTTTGTACTTGCTTTAGCTAGATCTCCTATGCAGGTTTCCATGAAACACTGACACAAATGATGCCTCAAACGGAATTCATATGCAAAAGTTATAAGCGGTCAAAGTTTGGGTCAGACAAGCAAAGTCAAAGGTCAAAGGGAAAAAAGAGGTGACAAGTGTCACCACTGCAAGGGTGGCACATGTCCGTACAACAAGTGACAAGGCACATGATTAGTTGGCAAGTGATGTGGTGAGGTTCGTCAACAACTGACTATGCAGTTGTACCTCCAAGTGGTCCAGTCATACATCGAAACGTGCATGTACGTGCCAATGAGAGGCCGCCATGTGGAAACCTCCCACTGGACAATATTGGTCAAGGTATATTAAAAGATATGGAGTCAAAGGGGGTCAAACCCATGACCTCTGTAACCATCCAAAGTCTTAATACAAGCCCCATTACCATCGCACCACCACTATGGTTCTTAACTGCATATGTCATAAATTATATTTAAAATTATGTTAAGTATCATGTGCAGGAGAAAAGGGGCCAAAGACTAGCCCCAACCCCTGGTTCATATATATGTTACCACATGACCGACGCTTAAGTCTATAAGGGGCTAACGATTATGCAACGAATATATGGTTTTTAAAACCATATACTATATATAGTATATGGAACTATATTAAACCAACAAAAACCAATGAATATGCCATGGAAGGGGATCAAACCTGAAACCTCTGGGGTAATATCCGAGAGTTCTAACCACTACACCAACAGTCCCACGTTTAACGAGATTCTGCCCATTTTAGAACTAAGCTGCAACTAATTCGGATGGGAAGTTAAGGGGCCAAGCATATTGGGCACAAATCCCAATAATGCACATATATCGAGGTGCATGAATTCCGAGACATGGCATGGATTTTGAGACTATACAAATGCATTGAAGTATGCGTAGAGTACAAGCAAATTTTGTGTTGCACTGTAAAACATGCCATGAGGTACTTTGTCCAATTATAGGCATGTTTATACTCATTTTCACAATTTTTCGCGAGGATGATGAATTTGATGTCTATTTTGTGATTTGAGGTCATTTATAAAAGTTTTGTCTCAATTTGCCATTAATGGTGTTCGATTACTAAGAGGGGGGGTGAATCGGTAATAGAGCAATTTAATCATTTTTAACCATAAAATGCAAGTGTTAAATCAATGTAGCATTATCATCCAATAGTTGCAGAGTAAATAAACAATGAACAAATGAACAATCATACACATACACAGTACACTAGTGTTTTTACGTGGAAACCCAAAGTGGGAGAAAACCATAGAATGTTTTTTCTTATATGTTTTTAAGAATTACATTCATTGGAAGCACCAACTACCTTTGTTTTCCAGCTTCAACTGGAAGGAGACTCCAACCCCCTAGTTTCTCAGGATACAACCTGAAGGAAGCTCCAACTCCCCAATTCTCTGGCTACAACCAGAAGGAGGCTACAACCCCCTAGTTTCTCAGTCTACAACCTAAGGGAAGCTCTAACTCCCCAATTCTCTGGCTACAACCAAAAGGAGGCTACAACCTCCTATGTTCTCCAGCTACAATCGGAAGGTGGCTACAACCACCTGTCCTTGCCCCGTCCAACCGCCCTGACGTAGAAGTAGAATGATGGAACCACTGTCACACTATCACTGTGAGATATATTGATGTAAACCTGTACCAATCAACCTGTAACAACATGTACCAATAACCTGTGCCAACATGTACCATACATCAACATGTACCTCAACTTGTACCATAAACAAATGCATTAACCATGCACCAAAGTTGTATAAATAATCTGTCATAATAGCCTGTCCAAACAACCTGTAATCAACATGTACCATAAACAAATGCATAAACCATGCACCAACCTGTACCTAAACCTGTACCATCAATGAGTGAATCAACCATGCACCAAATATGTACAAATCATTCATCAAATACACATAAACTATGACTCATCAAGATGTACCAACATCATCAACTATACACCTCATGTATGTGTCAACTCATCCACTACTTGTCTCAACCATGTACCCAACATGTACCTCAACCAAAATCCCTCATCAATTTCATCATCCAAATATGATTTGTAACACTGTAATAGACCTGGTGTATATGATCACATACTTGCAAACCTTCCTTAACTTTACCAACAAGAGACTAGCATTTTCATCAAACTTTACTTTAGTCTCACATGACTAATTTTGGATTAGTCAACAACCCTAACTTGAAATAATCATAACTATGTACCTATAATGAATAAAGATTTGAAAATAGTACACAATGTTCTTTGGTGTATTTTATGCAATTCCTCCATGTTTCACTTCTTGGAACCTCCTAGAAAAGGAGTTATAGCAAAAATGGCATACCTTGTTGAATTATGACTTATTCTAGAGAGCGAACTTGTAGAGCGTGCCCTGCACATAATATTTGTTGTATAGATATGAAAATGGTACATAGGACAATATAGACTGTACTCTAACCAATACATTTCGTATTACTGAATTTGGATATGTTATGAAGAAGTTATGACGTTTTTACCCGAAACACTTGTTTTAGATTAGTTTCAGGACTAGCCACAAACCCTATTTTCCACGGAGTGTAACTCAAAAAATACAACAACCCACAGTTGAAATTTTTATCACAGCTACTTGGATATGTTTCCTCAACTTCCTCCCAATTTCACGGTCTAAATCATTCTAGAAAAAAATATATTGTGAAAATGGTGAGATGACCTGTAAATAACATACCTTAGAAAGCATCATCAAAATAATTTATCCTCCCTTGAATTTCGGTCTTCTTTACTTCACCTTCCCTCTGAAATTCGGCTTAGATATCCTTTGGTTACCTCATTCACTTGTAAATATTCAATATGTTCAAGTGTTTTTAAAAATGAGAGACCCTTGCCTCTTATTTATACTGTCATGTAGCTTCCTCAAAGGGTTACCTTCTAACCATATTAACCCACTTTCCTTATTTTAAGGCTAACCCACTTCTAACCACTTATCCACTTAGTAATTTCTCCATTAACTTTATTATATAAATAATTTCTTTTGTATCCACTTTGACTTATAGTACACTCATCACTTCACTTTATTATTTAAATTACCTTCTAACCATCTTAACCCACTTTCCTTATTTTAGGGCTAACCCACTTCTAACCACTTCTCCACTTAGTAATTTCTTCATTAACTTTATTATTTAAATAATTTCTTTTGTATCCACTTTGACTTATAGTACACTCATCACTTCACTTTATTATTTAAATAAATTCTTCTTTGCAACCACTTTGACTACTTTGACCTTTTGGGGCTTCTAGATGACTCATGAGGGTTTTTCAACTTCACATGGCCATAACTCTCTAACTGTGAGGAGTTATGTGATGTTCCACATACCAATAGAAATGGCACGACATGTACTATCCATCTAGAATATTCTACCTGCAAATATATCAAAACTCATACCATTATCCATAAAACAAACTTGGGTCCATTACCCAAACCCTTGTGCTACCGGACTTTCTTCAAGGGTTGACATCAATGATAACCAATCCAATTAATCAACAAATAGGACTTTAATGCATTGTTTTGCGTGTCTAAGAGGGTGAAATTGAGCTAGTTTGGAAATTGGTCGACTTTATAGTCCAAATTCTTAGAAGTTTTCAAGGATTTCAATGATGAAGTTATTTTCTTGTTTTGAGTAATGGAATTTAAGAGCATCCATTAAATTGGCATATGTGAGTCATTTTACATGTGATTTTGGTATTTTGAGATGGAGAAAACAATTTTCATTGGCTTGAAGGGAACTTAAAGATGAAACTAAAGTATATAATTTGAGTTCTTTTATTTTCTGTTGTGTCATATCACTATCATTAAGCAAGTTAATCTTCAGTTTATGAGTTTTTGGGTAAAAAACACATCATCATAATTATGCAAATCACCCCAATATGATGAGTAAATTATTCTGGATCAAGTTAGATACTACATGTATATAAGTAAAGAAATAAGTGGTGTCTAAGGATTTCCATATCAATATACTACAAATGGTTTTCATTTAAAGCATTATGTTGAACCAGGATCATTTGAATGATCATACTTCTAATGCTTTATACATGTGTGTGTGTGTTGAACCATGATGATTTGAATGTTCAAACTTTTAATTCTTCCTATATATATATATACTTATTATTTTTTTGTTTGTACAATTAATTTTCATTTTGAATTTTTATCAGTTTTGAACTTTTCGTTTTCTTTGGAGATTTTTTTTTTAGTCAAGTTGGATCACTTAAACCACTTATTTTATCAAGTTGTCTGCAAAATTTTGTTGATTTGCTTTGAAATTGATAAGAACAAAAAAGACAAATGATCTTCTTTTGGCATGTAGTGCTACTTGTGTAGTAGTTGCCTCTCCCTAAAGATTTCTTGTTGAAACATGATGAGCGATATTTTCTTGTTTTCTTCTTTCCTATTCTTCCTTCCATACAATTTTGTTTTTCAAGAGCATATCAGATAAATTCTTTACAGTTCCTAGTAAAGTATGATTAAGCAAAACCATAGATTCTTTAATTCTAGCCAGTTAAAAATTGTCTACCTTGTGGAGTCACTAGATGTTGACTTGCAAACTCGCCACTAGCCACTAGCCTGCAAATTGTTGCAAGGCATAAATAAAAGCTTATTAATAAATATAACTATTAGGTGGGACCCTCTAGTAAGATAAAGAAAAGATTGACAATGCGTTGATCCACATATGATCTCAAAGGTTAATGGCATCATTCAATTTTACTTTCGATTGGTTGAGGCATCTCAGTGCATCTATGATAACAACATGAAATTATGTATATGATTGTCAAAGTTATGGTGGTTGGAAAAAGCATAAAAGTCTTGCCATATTTTGCTTTCATCAGGTTATAATGGTCGTCCATGGAATATACATATACATATGCTAATGGTTATGGTTTTTATTGTTACATTATTTAAAAGTTCGTTGCATGTGACAAATGTTTCTCATGGCGTATACAAAGTCTTGTTGCAAGTTATAAGTGTCTGTCTCTTCACTTGAAAAGGTGGTTTGACTATGTTACAACAATCGACGTGCAATAGTATTAAAACTATATGACACATCTTTGCATGTTATATGAATAGTATCGAACTCATATATACAACACTTGATTATTTTGGAGGGGTGGCGACTTTGGTTATATTGGCAAAGTTATATTATGGCACGATGCATATGGTATATAGGAATGTTAGTTGATTGTGTTTTAATATGATGGAACTTGGCCATAAGTTTTGAGTCGTTGGCTTATGGGTATTTGTGCCAGCTGACATGGCATGTGGTCCCTTGCCCGAGAGGCATGTTGCGATTGGTTGTTGTGTTGGTTGCATTGGAAAGTTTTTGTTGAGTTGGCAGAAATATTACTACTCAATTGTAAGGGAAATGTAGTGGTGATTGACGTGCATTCGATGCATTGCTACACAGGTTTTGTCACCCGCATTTCACTTGGGTTTTGGCATTGTGCACCCATGTATTCGGTTTTCTCTGTTGTGGTAACAAATAGGTTCATAGAGCTCAAAACCTAGTAGTTTTGGGTAACAAATTCCCCTCAGACCTGGTCTACAAGGCACCATTTTACAAAGGTATGAGGTTTCAGTTCATTTTACATCTAATACTGCAAAATTTGTAGTAAAATGGTTGTTTTTGGATATGGTTTGACATTGTTGTTGCATAAATGTTTTCTTTCCTCTCTTATCATTTTATTATAAAGAAATAAAAGAGTTATGAGTTGCACTCACTTCATTCATCCTCCAACTTTCCATTTTGTTTTGTGTCAAAAAAGAATTTTGGTTACAGTCTCTGTTTACATTTGAGGTTCGAACTCAAAACCTTTGAAGCATGTTAAGAAATACCCATTATTCTCACACAACGATAACATGTTTGGTTTGTTCAAAAGTATTTTTGATATGGCTTGAGCTTAACAACCATTGCACTAGAAGCGTTTTAGGTTTCAATTTCTCTAATCTTATAAGTGTTCTCTCTTTCCCACTTAAAGATGAATTGTTCAACCATGCCTCTTTGTTTTATTCTTGAGTATTGCTAGGTTTTAGTTCGAACAAGAACATGATATTTGAAATTGTAGTAGGATGGGGTTAAATATTTAAAGGCCAATTTGAAAGTTAGTCCGAGTTGTTGCATGTAGTTGGTGCCACGATACCCTGTCTCATTTCATAGCTTGTGGGTTCATAGGTTTCGTAACCCAGTTCAAATCTTAAAGAAAAATTTAAAAGAAAAGGCTTGGGTGATGAACTTGACCTCTCTACAACATATTTTGAAATACTGTCAGTGAATATATCTGAGTTGTTGGTTTTGAAACCCTTGTCAACCAAACAAAGAAACTAGAACCCTAAATCTCATATGTGTTATATGCTTGACAGTGGTTTTCTTGGACATGTCCACAATTTATTAAGGGTTTTGATTGTGGTTTTCATTTATAAAATAAACAAAGATACGATCAGCCTGCTTCATTGTTATGATGGTTGATATCGTTGATAAGAAGTATTGTGAGTATAATGTGAAAGAGGAATTTGATGATTGCATCCAAAGTAAAATTTTCGATTTTTGTAAGTGCATAAATGATGACCAAGCTATGAAATAATTACATCCAGTGGTTCTCGTTGATAAAAGGGCGTTGTAAAACAAAAGAATAACTATATAGACTTCATTTCCCTTCATCAATTTCATTTTTCATAAAATTGTTCCTCAAAATTTCTTCAATTAATTTCATGTTCTTGTCTATTCCCCGTATATATAATTTAAAAGTGAAGTTTTTGTTATATCAGTTATGGATGATTGATATTTAGCTTGCAAACGTTTCTTTAATGTTTGACTAAAGAAAAGACAGTAAGGATATGATAACCAACAACATGTTAAAGTTCACAAAAAATGGAATACAATTATGATATAAGTTCAATTTCCTTCATCAATTTCACTTTTCATAAAATTATTCCTTAAATTCCCTGACATTTATTTCCTTTCACCATTTTAGCCCTACTTATATAATAAGAAGATAATTGTTTTGATATGATCAACATGGTATAACACAAAGAAAGAAATATAATTTTATTAACTGGCAGACATTTGTTATGGATTTTTGAATGAAATATGGGCAGATTTATTTTGATAATAATCAAACATTCATGGATTGTAGACTTGTATATTGGTTCTGGTTGATGAATAATGTGCTTCTTCCCTGATTCACTTCATCCCTTTCCATTTCCCATTTATGTTTTATGGTTGTGTCATGTCAGAGCCGGTCTAATCGGTTAGATACATTGTATTAGTTGTTCTATCTTATTGTGGCTTTATACTTATGCTAATTGGATTATCATGGTTATAGATGAGTTTTTTCAGTAGAGGCAACTATGGTGGAGGAAATAGAGGCAAATGAAACAAAGAAAAGAGGCCAAACAATTTTTGGAAAAGAGGAAACAAAAGGTTACGATTCTCCATTCACTTTGATGCGGACTTTGAAGAGTTCAATCAAATTTTGCAGACATGTTTCTTGAACTTAGTTGGGTAAAGAGCCTCCCAACCTCATTATTCACCAGAAATATCACCATTGCATCCTCATCCTAGCATTTATGGCATGCCAGTGCAACCACATGTATCCTTAACGCCAGAAGTTCCAGACAATGATCATTGGAATGATGTTGTACAACCTCCCCAAACTCATTTTGACGGATGGCCCACAATGTCTTTGTCATTACCTCCTCCTCCTCTTCAACAACCAGTTCAAAACATTGCATCAATGACATCACATGTTTATTCAACTCAACCCCTAAAAAGACTTAAGTCTATTGCTCAAGAACTTGAACCTAGTAAATGAAAACAATTGGAAAATTCTATTAAGTCTGACCAATCTAAGACATCTTCACATTCAGTTACATCTCATTCCCAACACTCGAGACATGAAGAAAGACATATCTCTTTTGGAGACATGCACCCAGAGGCATCATCAACCAAAGGTAAAATTCCTATCAAGGCATATTCACAGGTGCTCAAAGTGGTAGATTCTAAGGATAGTGGAGAGAGGCAAACTGCATAAAAAGTGTGATTTTTAATTTTGTCACATTCTTTTATTTCGACTGTTGGGACAATCTTCACTTATTTTGGACAATATATATTTTTGACTGCATACATTTTTTATAGAAGATATTTTTTGGACATTAGACTGACTTATTTATTTTGAGGATATATATATATATATATATTGGGAGTTACAAGTGTCTCTAGGATACTTTATTATGGGCTGATTGGATATTTATATGCTATGAATGTTTGAATGACACAGGATGCACATTTATTTATGGAGGAACAAGGAAGTATTTTAATAAATTTTAAGGATGAAATAGGGGGTCTGCACCTATTAGTTAGTATTTATTATATCTTTATCATTATTTATTAATATTTATTTATGAGATATCCCTATCTAACTAAAAGTTACTTAAGTAACTTAAGTAAAAGTAGTTGGAACCACCCAAAACTACTTTTGGAGAATAAAAGGACTTGAGGGACAAACAAAGGGGGAAAGAGAGAATACAAGCAAAAACTATGATAAGGTTTGCTCTTGCTCTAAAATGAGTTATATATTACTACTTCATTCATTTTTGAATCACTTGAAGGTTGAAATCTTTTTGTTGATAGCATGGTCTTACTGAAGGTGACAATAAGAAGGACCAATAAGCATAGATTGTTGACATGCTTCATAAGGTTGATCATTTGTTTTGATAGTCTGTTAATTCTTATTTGATTTACAAAATAGTTTTCAGTGCTAATTAGGATTATTTTGCAGAGTCAAGATAGTGACATACTATGGCTTGTTGATCCAATTTTTCTCAATCTTGGTTTTACTTAGAAGACACTGGTCATCTCTGTGTGATGTAACATTCCACCTCTGACTTCTAATTCTTATTCTGATCCTTACCCATTATGGGGTATGAAAAAATGTTTTTGGTTGTAATTCAAAACTAAATTAATAAAATTATTGATGGTTTTGGGTCTCATGTTGGACTTCATGTGTAAATTCTTATTTGAGATTTCAGTGTATGATTATATCTTAAGTCTATTATAAATTTATGTTATACAATCTTCTTTATTTTCTTTGTCAAACACAACACATAAAACAACATTAGGCCCAAGTACATGTTGATATTTTTGTTAAAGTATATAAACATAGGGTAATAATCCTGCATATCTTGAATTATCCCAACAAGATTAAAAAATGTTGGTATAAGGACATCCATTCCTTTTCATCAACACACACGACATTTCCAAGATTGATTTCTATGTAGGTTTACAAGTATGTTAAAAAAAATGGGGTGCATGTGAAAAAGTAAAAAGTGAAATGGTGGTTTCAAATCCATGGGTTTGGAAGCCCGTGGTATTTTCCCATGGTATTTGGAAAAGTGAAATAAAAAAGGGGAATTTATTATTTAATTAATGGGTGCTGTGTGTTTTTGAATTAACATGTCCCTTCATGAAGGGTTATGATAAAATATAAAAAGATAAAGTATTTAGAGAAAGTGTGTGGTGAAAAAATGTAATAACATTTGAAGAAGTAGATAAGCAAAGGTTAAATATCATTCCAAAAGGGGAGAGTTGCAAAATTAGTTTAAGTCAGCTTGGCATTTTCAAGATAACTTATTTTATAGGACATTTCATATTGTGAAAGTTTAAGGATACAGAGGTGATATCTCTGGGTAAATGTGGTTAAAATTTCAAATGTTGGTTCGCTATACTTTCTCATATATGCTCTGTGGAAGTTAGGGTTCCCGAATGCTCCTGAAATCAATTTCAAGCATGTTAATTTGACATTTTCTATATAACTTATTTTCTAGGATGTTTCAGACCGTGAAATTTTGAGGAGACAGGGGTGAGATCCCCATATACATGTGGTTAAAATTTCAGATGTTGGTTCACGACACTTTATGAGATATACCCTGTAGAAGTTAGGGTTTTTGAATAGTCCCGAAATCAGTTTCAAACTGGCCAGTTTGGCATTTTCACTATAACTTATTTTCTAGGACGTTTCAGACCGTGAAATTTCGAAGAGGCAGAGGCGAGATCTCTGGGTACATCTGGTGGAAATTTCAAATGTTGGTTCACTATATTTTATGAGATATGTCCGGTGATAGTTAAGGTTTCTGAATAGTCATGAAATCAATTTCAAATAGGTCGGTTTGACATTTTCACTACAACTTATTTTTTGGGACTTTTCAGAGTGTGAAATTTTCAAGGATCTAAGGAGACATATAGAAGTACCTCGGGTAAAAATTTTAGGCTTTGGTTCACTAAATTTTTTGAGATATACCCTATGGAATTTAGGGTTTTTTAATGGTCATGAAATAAGCTTCAAACATGCCAACTTAGCATTTTCTCTATAATTTTTTTTTTGGGACTTTTCAATCTGTGATACTTTTAGGGATCTAAGGAGACATAGCGAAGTACCTCAAGTAAAAATTTTAGAATCAATTTTGTAAAATTGGATATGTGGCATGTTGGACAAGTTCGTTCATGGGAAGAGGCAAAAAACAACAAGCTTTGGGAAAGATGGTAGGGGATCAATGTCTCTAGTAGGTTGGTGCCTACAAATATTTGTAACAGTAGGTTGGTGCCTACAAAGAATTATAATGAGAAGTTTTGTGGTTTTCTCCTAAAAGGGTTTCCATCTAAATCTTATGTTCCATGTTCCGTAGTCAATAGATCTCATATGTGATTGTTTTCCTATGGTTAATGAATGTTTAAAAAAGTAAAAAAATTGTCTTATACTGATTCACTCCCCCCTCTCAGTATAAGTTTGTGCTCAACATGTAGTTGTTTCCCATACCTGTGAGGGTCCCAAGGAAAAATTTAGGTCCCCTCCAACCACCACGAACCCAAATTGTTTCCATTCCATATCGAAGAACTTATCCCCATATTCTGACCTGTCCATGTATGGCCCATATACATTCAAAAGATTAATTTCCTTTCAAAGGTCCAGAGGGAACGATTTAGTCCCTAGATTTGTTGTAAATGCCCAAGCATTAATATGGGTAAATGAGCATTTCTTCCACCCATTTATGTTCCCTCCCGACCTTCTAATAACATCAAGAAAAGAAAATTCCTAGCTACCTAAATTTTTTGAAAGTACCTGAGCATTTTTCTCTCCATCAATCATAGTTTCTCGTAGAAGAATGATACAAGGATTTGTTGCATCTACTAATACATTTAGGGCTAGTTTTTTTGAAGAGTTGGCCAACCCTTGATAATTAAGGGTTGTGAAGACCATTTTAAGCCTTCTTTGGGCGCATCTTCTATAAGGGCCCCTATCAAAGACAATTGTTTGCCATAGTTAATTTTTGAAGATGCTTGTTTTTTAGCCAATGACATAAAAGACTTACTTCCCCTATGGAGGGATTTCTGGTCATTTTCTAGTTAAAAACCCAAACACCCTACCACCTTCCCAGAAAAATCAATAGTTCCTTTGCTCCTCGATCTAAGATCATATTTTGAGGTTTCCTTGTTTCCTTATTGATAAGTTGTTCTAACTTGTCTTGTATCGTCTTCTTATTACTCTTTATCTTCTTAATATGGGTCAATAACCTTTGATTATGAGCTTTTAGGCGACAAATTTATGCGTCCTTGTCTATGACAATTTTGTCACATTCTTTTTCGGATCTCAAGTATTGACTGTTGTTTGTCTGACAATAGTATTTTGGAGATCTGATCAAGATCTTTTGATGTAGATATTTAATCTGACTTTATTAAGACATCATGTAATTTTATTTTTTCTTCTTGTAGGAAAACATTAAGAACTTTTTCTCAAGGTTTAATATTAAGCTACCCAACGTCTCTAACCAAGTTGAGCGGAGGATTATATCAACCTCTTTTTCATATATAGTTGCAACCTCAAAATTCCATACGAGTTTATAATCTTCGAGTGTCAATGATAAAACCTTGATGTCATATTTATTGCAAAAAAAAAGTCTTTTGTTTTGATTACATTTGTCTTTGGAATTATTAATTGATTCGCCAAATCCATACTTATGTGATTTTTCTTCTTATCTGGGCAAATGTGGATGCTAACTTCTTTTTCTTGAATATTTCCTCTAAATGTTAATAATCCGATGCATCTACTTAGATGATTTTTACCAGAAAATATTCCTTCCTTAAAATCCATTTTTTAATTTGAATTGACCTTATAATTATTATAATATCCCTTTAATAATAATAGTAAGACTTAAGCTTCTTGATTTAATATATGTTTTCTTCTAATATTCCTTTATATTCTTTTAAGAAAATAATCCTTGATAATTCTTCTTTTTATATATATAGAGTTTAAAAACTTTGAATATTTTCTTTGTACTTTATTAAATGTAATTTTATATTCAGTTAATCTTTTTTCCTTCTTTTTTTCCTTGGTAATTAATGAAAAATAATTTAATATTACCTTTACACTTTCCAAAAAAACTCTTTTAGTTATACTCCTTCCTTCTTATATAACTTTTCACTCCAATTTTTATAATCCTTTTTATACTTTATAAAAAGTACCTTATAAACCCTTTTTATACGCTTGACTATTTGTTAGCGACGCTTAGGGCTCAACAAACACGACCCTAAGTTTTTTGAAATACTAGTTTTGTGAAATACTTCTTTAGAGGAAAATACACACACACATATACATTATGTATGGTATGGAATACCATGGGCCAATGGTTTTCCAAAACCAGGGATGATAAATCCCCAAAGGTAAAATAAAATATTCACTTTTCCTCTTCTTTGAAACTTTTTCTTTTAAATTATTTTTTCTCACTTTTTAAATGACAATTAACTTAACTAATGCCAAATCTGGAATATTTCTTTCAAACTTCTTGGTGTGCACTTATACTTCTTCACTTGCCCCTTAAGAAAAACCTTTTCTTTTTTTTCTTTTCCTTTTTTTTTTTTTTGATTTAGTGTAGAATGACTTTTTTACTTTCGCTGAAATGTGTAGAATATTTAATTTATAAATGGCCAATGGTTAATATGAGGTCAAAGACTTGATTTTAGAGAAACTCTATTTCTGGCCAAAATTTGAATCGAGACGAAGCTCTGATACCACTATGGTGAACCAAGCTGGTTCACTAGGTAAATACCCAATGTAGGTAGGACAACAGGTTATAATCCATAAAGGATAATATATTAAATAATAATGTATATGAATATGAGATGATGAGATACAATAAGAATGAGGGCCTTATATACTCACGCATGGGTGCCCTTCCATGAAGAGACATGACCTTTCACTGGGAATGTGTCTTTTCATTAATTATTCATTAACTATTATAATGTATTTATATTTATTATTATATATTATGTTCATAACATAAAACAATCCAAAGCTTTTAGAATTTCCATATTCTCTACGAGACCCTTGTTAATATCCATACCACCCAAAGTACCGGCTATACCCATATAGCTCGAGTTTCTAAATGGCAAATTAGCCTAATAAAAATGTCAAGTGTGTTCCCAATTTTCCCAAATACTTGTTTTGACCACAAGACCAGAGGGAGCCCTGAAATCCTCACCTAGACTAGGATGATATTCAGATGCACAAACTTTGCATCAAAATATATATGCCACATTTGGAGGAAGAGGGGTTAAGCACCCCACTTCCACCTTTTGTGTAGTATATTTTCAACCTCACCCACATTCTGAAAGATCCAGACCATCCAACCCCTAACCAAAATTAAAGTTCAAGGGGCATAATCGACTATGGGAAAACTTAGTTTTCGTCCATACCTTCAGGGTTTTGGGGCTCATTTCCTACTTCGAAAACAACCCACAAGGTCTTGGTCCGCCATCTCGAGTATCTCTTTAAGTTTTGTCTTCTCTCCTGAAAAAAATGTTGATTGGAGCCTACATCTTTTTAACACAACGATGATGTTTAGGTTTTCTCCCACCTTTAGCAATCTTAATTCTTAGGAGCTAGGGTTGGCGAGCCACTCTTTTGTTGGTATTCCAACATATCACCAATGAAACTAGACTCTTGGAACCTGTCATACCTTTAATATGAACCATAATGAGGGGTTTAAGGGTCAATGTAGGTCTTATCCAAAGTAAAGGCAGTGATAGAGTTAGCATTTGAATGACATAAATCCCTATACTTGTCAGCCTTATGGTTTAAAACTCATGAATCCTCTAGATCTAACCCATCTAGCTTCTCGGCAAAGATACCATTCCCACATTTAAGAATTTCGAGAGATGTGCCACCAAAACCCTTCACCTCCTCCTTTATTAGGTCACCATCCCTTGTATGATGATTTGAAAGAGCCTGTGCCATTTCTCTTATGATGGTAATAGTCTCTTCTTCCAATGGTATTGACCCGATTTGAGAGGTCCTTAGTGGATTCAATGTGTCTTCAAGAGTGTAGATTACGAGGTTGAACCATATTTGTTGGCCCTCCAGTGGATCCTTTGTGTAATTTAACACCTCCCCCTCCATGATTAGCATACATGCACAATCCTTTCATCCCATCATCCTTGGCTCTATCATAAATACAACCTACAGTGACCCTACAAACATGTTGTAGAAACCCTCAATCTCATCCTACCTATTATCACATGGATTAAATGTAGATCAAGGTATTGATGTAATAGTCTATCTCCAACTAGAACATCGTGTTGTATATTTGTACCCCTGATGAGGTGCAACCGGTTGTATACTGAGTTGAGAGGGACAACCTTTAAGATGACGAGTGTTGAATGTGATGTTGATGTTGTGGAGAGGATGGTTGTGTCCAAAAGTGCAGATATGCAAAAATACTGGCATGATCACTTACATACCTATTATTCTGCATACCCAAAAGATAGGGAGTGGGTCATCGAGGAAGCTGCTATAATTGTCATCCAAAACCTCAGGAGTGCAACGCTTAAGGATATTCTTTGACTGCCTACACAATCACAAAAGTCTTTACCCATCTATTGCTTTACTTATTGGGGTTGTTTCTATTGGTAGGCCTCAAGATTCATTCCTAGGATGTTAATTATGCATGCTCCAAGAGTCACCCCATTGGCCTAGAATTTGTTCCAACAATGCAACTTGGACAAACAAATCACACCAACATATTTCCATCACCAAGAGTTAGATATTATTATTAATTACTATTATTGTTTTCATTATTAGCATTATTATAATTATATTATTTAATTAATTTTTCTAGTTATTATGTGTTTTAAATTTATTATTGAATATTTTTAAAATAGTAGTATATTTAATCAATAATAAATCATTTTAAATAAATATCATATGAAATTAAATAATTTAACACTACATCACATTTATTATGAGGCACAAGAATCTAAACCTTTCATTATTATTTTAAATTCCACTTTTAAACTCTACACTAACTCAACTTATTTAACAAGTATCATTAATGAGACAATAAATATTTACCTTCACATACAGTGTGACATAGCATATGCTTTTATTACTTTAATATTTTTTAGGAGGTCCATTTTAAACACAAATTTACAATAATTGAAAAGTGATCTTGATTTTCCTTCTTTAGCTCAAAATAGTAAGCATAAAACCTTATCCCTAAACAATATTGAACTACCCCTTTTAATAGAAGAATATACTTATGGAGTTAATTCTTAATGATCTCAAGGTTTGATCAAGCCAATTCTTAATATTCTTAGGGTTTATCAAGTCAATTCTTAATAGTTTTAGGATTTGATCAAGTCAATTCTTAATATTTTTAGGATTTGATCAAGCAAGATTAATTTTTTTTAATCATGATTTTTTTAACAAAGTCAAAGGCTTTCCTTACCAAAAATACTTAGGACATTAAAAAAATAAAAATCTAATCCATTTGTTTAATGAACCTACATTCCATATTACATTGAGAGTGATCATTGCCATTAAAAAGTGTGACAACAACAAAGAAATTCAAATCATAACTTGATAGATAGCCATAAAAAGAGGGGAAAGCCCCCATCCATGGAAACTCCAAGTTCAACAAAAAAAAATACTTAAGACATTAAAAAAAATAAAAAATCTAATCTATTTGTTTAATAAACCTACACTCTATATTACCTTGAGAGTGATCATTGCCATTAAAAGGTGTGACAACAAAAAAGAAATTCAAATCATAACTTGATAGATTGCCATAAAAAGAGAGAAAAACATCCCCTCCCAAAAAAACCCATCCATGAAAACTCAAGTTGAACTAGATCTTATAGTTATTTAGATCCATCTAAAAAAAATAAAAAATAACTGCCATAACATGCTTACCTTAAATCCCATAACCCAAGCCCTCCAAGATATCCTTGCAAAAGAAAATCCTTAAATCCCATAACCCAAGCCCTCCAAGATATCAAGTCCTTAAATCCCATAACCCAAGCCCTTCAATATATCCTTAAAAAAAAAAAATAACTACCCTAACGTGCGTACCTTAAATCCCATAACCCAAGCCCCCCAAGATATCCTTACAAAAAAAAGTAACTACCCTAACGTGCTTACCTTAAATCCCATAAGCCAAGCCCTCCAATTAATGATATTTCATTTCAATATTTATCTAACCCTCTAAGACCAAATGTACTTTAAAAACATTAACAACAAAACTTCCTTATTAATTGTGTTCAATTCAACGAAGTTAATGACTCCGCTCGAATCCAGGCTACCCCGGTCGGAAAATAAACATTTAAAAGGACACATCCATTGGTGAACCGGTGGTCTATCCCTATAAAAATCATTCTAATATACGTCTAACTTGCAATTGGTTCTACTACTCACAAGTCTCTTCTCTCAGCTGCTTTCCAATTCAGGACTAAACAGGGGTGCAGGCTGCACTATGCTCGGGCTCAGTTGAAACAGTGGAACAGTGGTAGAGGGAGGGGGGTAAATATACAACTTAGTGGGAGTATGAACCTGCTGTGCCAATACATGCATAGCTGGAAGTGCTACTAACAAGCAAACACCACGAAGCCATTCAGTCTCTGAATTCATCCTACTAATTTGGGGGTGCAACCATTTGCCACAGACCCTACGATTAGAAGGTTTGTAAAATGCCTACTTGCTCAGATTCATTCATTTATTGAGTTCATTGTTAGTAGTCGAGTTTATGACTGGTGCCCTTGTGACCGCTTTATTCAAATCTAGATATATTTTTGTCTAGCTTAATGGGTGCTGTAATTTTGCTCCAATCAACGAGTATTCAAATCTACTTATATTTGTATTCAGCTAAATAGGTGCTGAAATTTTACTCAAATCAGCCAGTATTCAAATCTAGTCATATTTCYRTTTAGCTGAWTGGGCGCTGAAAGTTTGCTGGAATCAGCGAGTAKTCAAATCTAGTTATATTTGTATTTTAGCTAAATCGGTGCTGAAAGTTTCCTCGAATCAGCGAGTATTGGAATCTAGTKATATTTGTTTTTGCTAAATGGGTGCTGAAATTTTGCTCAAATCAACGAGTATTCAAATATAGTTCCATTTGTTTTTAACTAAATGGGTGTAGAAATTTTGCTCAAATCAGAGAGTACTCAAATCAAGTTATATTTCTACTTAGMTAATTAGGTGTTGATATTTCGCTCAAAATCGCTCAAATCAATGAGGCATGTTGTTGTATTCATCAGCATTGCCATTTCAAATACACTAGTTTTARTWTAAGAGGTTTTTGTGGTTGATATCAGGAGGGCATAATGGATGAATCGGGCAATTCATTGACCTCTGGTCCGGATGGAAGTAAACGAAGAGTATCATATTTCTATGATTCAGACATCGGGAACTACTACTACAGTCAGGGCCACCCGATGAAGCCACATCGAATCAGAATGGCTCACAGTCTGATAGTTCACTATGGGCTGCACGAGAAGATGGAAGTTTGTAGGCCTAATCTTCTACAGAGCAGAGAGCTTAGAGTATTTCATGCAGATGATTACATATCGTTTCTTCAGTCGGTCACTCCTGAAACTCAACACGAACAGCTACGACAATTGAAGAGATTTAATGTGGGGGAGGATTGCCCTGTTTTTGATGGGCTATACAATTTCTGTCAGACCTATGCAGGGGGCTCTGTGGGAGCAGCTATCAAACTCAATAACAAGGAAGCAGATATTGCCATCAATTGGTCTGGCGGCCTCCACCATGCTAAGAAGTGTGAGGCATCTGGCTTTTGCTATGTAAATGACATTGTCTTGGCTATTCTTGAACTTCTCAAGGTCCATCAAGTATGTACTCTCCTCCCATTCTCGGTATTGATATCTTTTCCGTCCCAATGTACTGCTCATTGGTTTCTTGTCACTGCAATAGCTTGCAAGTAATGATAGGGATCTATGTAACAGTCCTTTGGTATGATTGCTTTTAGGCAGGTGGATTGAAGATTCTGATATATCTATGTAGTTGATTTGTAGATTCTCTTTAGCATGAATTCAAGGTTTGTCAAAAGCGGGTATACTCCACATTGTGTACGGGGTTGAGCTATATTATTTGCACGATTATGTTATAATCTGTCCTAAACCTGATTTTTTGGGTACAGTTTGTTCAGATCAATTTGATTTGTATGTGTGAATGCAGTCTAGTCTATGATCTCCTGCTGGAGTAGTAAGGCACTGAACCCCTTAAGCACAGTAACTTAGGGTCTCCACCTTTACATTATTCTGGGTATCTCTCTTGCATGCTTTAGTATATTTTTGGTTTTGAGCTTAGCCTATTCTGGTTCTATTCCAAATGTGTTTCGCAGGTTTATAAAAATGGGTTTGTACACTATCAGTTTCTTTGTTTTTGAAGAAGCTATTATCTGAAAGGGTGGGTTCATTCTTATTTTTTGTGGAAGTCCTTTTCGTTATTGATCTTAGTCTGGTTTCTAAAGCTCTATGCAAGGCATGTTGCCAAACAAATCCCTTTTGATTTGTATGTGTGAAATAGCTGTAACTTACATGTGATTAAACTAAACAAAATTTCCTGATTGTTTAACATACATTAACGTTCATTTTCCTTTTCAATATGTCAGCGAGTGCTTTATATTGATATTGATATTCATCACGGGGATGGTGTGGAGGAGGCCTTCTACAGTACCGACCGAGTCATGTCTGTTTCATTTCACAAGTTTGGAGACTATTTCCCAGGCACAGGCCACCTGAAAGATGTAGGATATGGGAAAGGGAAGTATTATTCATTAAATGTTCCCTTGAATGATGGAATTGATGATGAGAGCTACAAGAATCTCTTTAGGCCTATAATCCAGAAGGTAATGGAAATATATCAGCCAGAAGCTGTTGTCTTGCAATGCGGAGCGGATTCTCTGTCAGGCGATAGGCTAGGTTGTTTCAATTTGTCAGTCAAAGGACATGCAGACTGTGTTCGATTTCTTCGGTCATTTAATGTTCCATTAGTGCTTGTTGGAGGCGGGGGTTACACTATTCGCAATGTTGCCCGCTGTTGGTGTTATGAGGTCAATTCCCTTTTCTTGCTGTTAGGGATGCTTTAATGGTTTACCTTATCTACTCATATCTTTCTTCAAGAAGCAGCACAGGTTTTACTAAATAGATGTGTGAACTTTCTTTGTTCAGACTGCAGTTGCTGTAGGTGTTGAACCCCTAGATAAATTGCCTCATAATGAGTACTATGAATATTTTGGGCCAGACTATACCCTCCATGTGGCTCCTAGCAACATGGAGAATCAGAATTCAGCCAAGGAATTAGCGAAAATAAGGTACACCTTTTGATTTATGCATGATTAACAAATCATTGTGGACACATTTCTTAGTAAGAAAAATTGATGCTGCTTGTTATGTGTCAAATGTTTCAACTTTTAAGTATGTAGAAATTTCAATAAGTAGGTTTCAGGGGTCTATATGTACTTATATTTGATTGAGGTTTGTGAAAATTAAGCAGTTTCTTGGAGAAGTGCATGGTTTATTTAATTGTAGCAGGCGATACTGATTGCCGTAAAATAATGTTTTTTTCCCGTCGGATCTGTTGTTCAGGAACACATTGCTGGAACAACTGAAACGAATACAACATGTTCCCAGTGTGCCATTCCAAGAAAGGCCACCAGACACCAAGTTTCCTGAAGAGGTGAAATCCTTCTTGGATTTAGGATGCCTGCCTTAACCAGTTCTTTCGTTTTAGTTCTTAAATCTACACTCAGTAATATATTTTTCATAGTCACAAGTTGTAGATGTCATTCAGCTGACTAGAATTATTAACTGTATTATCAACAGGAGGAAGAGGATTATGAAAAGCGACCTAAAGGTCAGAAATGGGGTGGAGAATACTTTGGTTCGGAATCTGAAGAAGATCAAAAACCTCAGAATCGCGATATAGATGTTTCAGACAAATCTGTCATAAGGTATGAAAGCATTCAGTCCTTATGAAACTTCTACATTACTGTAGAAAGGAGTGTTAAATTTTTGCAACTAGTTGATATAGATGTTTCGGACAAACCTGTCATAATACATGAAACCATTCAGTCCTTATGAAACTTTTACATTACTGTAGAAAGGGTTGTTAAATTTTTGCAACTAGTTGCCCTACTGGGATATAAGGGATAGCCACTTTGCTTGACATTCTGTATTTTTATTTAATATCGATGTTTAAGACATGAAGTCGAATACATATGTGAATGTTTCAGGTCTTTGTTAAAGTAGGATTGCCACTCAGCTATAAGATCATATTATTTTTTCGCTACTCCCACAATTGCTTTGTTCTCCTACTCTCAAGAATAAATTTGTTTGCAGAAGGCAATCACCTCCTAATGTTGAAGCTGCCAAGAAAATAAAAGTAGAAGAAGAAGATGGAGATGCTGGATTAGTCGTAAGCTCTCATTGTGCTCACTTTAATGTCTTGATTTTTTGCCAATTCTTTTCAGCAGCATATTCTGCCTATATCAATTTCTGTCTTGTTTAGTTTAGTTCCAATTAATTGGGAATAACTGCAGTTACATAATACTGAAGCAACGCTAACATTAGAGCTATATAAGTCCATAGACCCATCTTGGACAAAAACCTATACTTACATTCCATAGGTAATGTAACCTCCGTAGCTGGGGAGATTTAGTGTGAATATCACCTTTTCGTTATTATCGTAGTTGTAATGCTTAGGCACTTGGAATTTACAGATCCTTGTCAAAAGTTCAAAGTCGTGGTAATATCTGCTGCTTATCTGTGAGATTTAATGCCTACCGGTTGTTATTCCTGTGCCGAAACTGAATTATTAGTATCTTGGCGAGCTTCAAACTAGGTTGTCTTTGAATATCTTAGTTTTAAAACCTTATTTTTGGTATTTTGTCTTCTCAGGGAGCTTTCCTTTGAAAGCCATATTCTTAGATCTATCTTTTACATATTTATGGGCATTAACTATATATTTGGCCTCGGTATGTTATCTCCATACTGGGCTTTGTTTTATTACGAAGTTTTATTTCATGACAAGCTCTCATTGTTCTCAACTTAATGTCTTGATTTTTTGCCAATTCTTTTTAGCAGCATATTCTGCCTATATCAATTTCTGTCTTGTTTAGTTTAGTTCCAATTAATTGGGAATAACTGCAGTTACATAATACTGAAGCAACGCTAATATTAGAGCTATATAAGTCCAGAAACCCATCTTGGACAAAAACCTATACTTACTTTCCATAGGTAATGTAACCTCCGTAGCTGGGGAGATTTAGTGTGAATATCACCTTTTCGTTATTGTCGTAGTTGTATTGCATAGGCACTTGGAGTTTTGTCAAAAGTTCTAAGTTGTGGTAATATCTGCTGCTTATCTTTGAGATTCACTGCCTACTGGTTGTTATTCCCGTGCTGAATCCGAACTATTAGTACCTTGGCGAGCTTCAAACTAGGTTGTCTTCGAATATCTTAGTTTTAAAACCTTATTTTTGGTATATTGTCTTCTCACGGAGCGTTCCTTTGAAAGCCATATTCTTAGATCTATCTTTTACATATTTATGGGCATGAACTATATATTTGGCCTCGGTATTTTATCTCCATGCTGGGCTTTGTTTTATTTGGAATTTTTATTTCATGACAAGTGGGATGTGAATATTTACCTGGTCCATCATGGAGGCTGATCTTTTCCAAGGAACTAGGCTTATCTGGTCTGCTGAACACGACCTTGCAACAGAGCTCACTTGCTTTTTGGCGAGGCTACACAACTAGTGTCTGAAAACACAAAAATGTTCTTTGCTGTTGGATATATTCTTTTGGAAGACAGGAACATGTATAAAAGCTCTTTCATCAATCTGGTAGAGGCTGAAAAGTTCCATTGTATAAATATATGCTAATGCTTTTGAAAGATCAATGTTTGTTATGCGGAAATTGAATGGAGAAGGGAAATCCAGCAAACTCCGGGCAAACAAATATGTAACAAAACCATAGCGTGATATGCAAACATGTTAGTCTCTAACATGATTTTTCACTATATGTCCACTAGGTAAATTTGATATATGGTATATTAACGAAATTTCAACTGCCTGATGATGTGCCAGGCTTAGAATTGTCATCCATGTTTCAATCAAGATGGCCTGTGTGAGATTAGTACCAACCACTTCTCATTTTCTTTGTCCTTGATCGCCCCGGGGTCAATTATTCTGGGCCATAGTTCTTGTTTCGTAGTGGTTTTCTTCCATTGATTTTCCGGTAGTTCTTAATTTTGCCCTTTCATCATTGATTTTCATCTCAGGCTTACATCTTTTGTTTCCTTTACCTCGCTCCTTTGCATGGCCTTTCTTTGAGGACTCTATTGTATTGCTTGGTTTCTGAATCCTGATGTCTATCTGTAGATAGTTCTACTATAGATGTGTACCCCTTCTAGGATATGTGCACAACTCCTCTAAGTATTGCTATAACAAAATATGAGAACTATTTGGATAAGTTAAAAATGGCAGTTTGCCGATTCTTGATAAGATTTGCTATAGCTGTGCTGGCCTGTGAGAATAATACCAACCATTTCTCACTTTCTTTGTCCTTGCTCGCCCTGGGGTCAATTATTATGGGCCATAGTTTTTGTTTCATAGTGGTCTTCTTCCGTTGATTACCTGATGCTTCTTAATTTTGCCCTTTTGTCATTGATGGTTATCTCAGGCTTACATCTTTGTTTCCTTTGCATCACTCCTTTGCATGCCTTTCATGGAGGACATATGGTTTTCTTAATGGGCATTCACTATATTCTTGCATCCACATGATTTTGTGAATCATTACGTCCTTTTTCCCTGTATGGAACTGGAATCTGAGTTACACCTGGATCTGCTATGGCACATGAAATGTGATGATTTACCCCTAGAGAAACCATACTTGATTGGTGCCCCACAACCGGAAATTGACTAATTTGGCCCTGCTGCCACACTCTTTATAACCTAGTCATTAACAAGTATACACATATGAAAGATATCACACAAGAAATGGGTCTTACATGACAGTATTTCAAATGATATTATTTCAACAGCACGGACAACCTGCCTGTGCACTGTAATCTGTAAATCCAGGTGCCTCAATAAATAAAAGCAAGACACCCAGTCCAGATATTGGTCCTACTATTGAAATTCGATGGTTCAAGTAAAATTGATATTTACTTGATACCAGTTCATGAGACCCCTTTGAGGTTCTCAATTGCAGAAAACATCTCAATTCTTGATTGACAGGGATGCCTTTCAAAGGCAGACCATTGATCGCAGAGCCAAATTACAAGAGATTAAATTACGTAGGGAGTATTTATATATCTGTTACCATAGAGCTGACTCAAACCTATCTAATCAAACACATTAAAATGATATTGTAATGCTTGCACAAGGTAACTTGAAACAACACATTTGATCACCCTCGTACTTTCCTACCAAAAGAGAGCATTGCAACTTATAGGGCCTTGTCCAAATAAAACCATAGACCTTGGCATAGTTAGGTGACTTAGCACACTGACACATCAATCTCAAGCTTCTCTTGAGAAGTCGATATAAGCCTAATCATCTAACAGAACCATGATTTGTAATTGGCACAAGAATTAGGGTTGCTCCAGTCCACCCCTCCCCTTTTTAACATGCTTTATCTTCAAAACTGTTGAGATGTTGAGAATGGTGTGAGTTTCACTTTCTGATCAACCTTATATTGTATCAATTGTTATATTTAGGCTTGGTTAAGGCTAATCTAGTCAACATAGGCCGATAACCCCTTTAGCACACTTATGCTTGGGTTATTTCTCTCTAGTGCACTTATGCTTGGGTTTATTTTTTCTGTTTAAGGATTTTTTTGCCCTAGTGCTGGTTTTTTCTCTTTATTGTAGTATTAGGGTTTTTGCTGGTTGGTTTTGTTACCACATATATTGCATGGGGTTGCAATATATGGGGTTGCACATGTGGTTCTTGATTGTATGAGTCTGATTTTGGCAGGTTGATATCTTGATACTAGTCTTCCAACCGTTGGGATGTTGGTAGATGCAGCTCATAGTAGGGTATGTGAAATAACTTATATGGTGGATTGTCATGACTTGGTTCTCTTCATGGTGACATACCCTGGTTAATGAACCCCTTTATTTAACAATATCAACTTAACTTTATTTTCCACATAAAGGAAACCACTTAATATGTAGCCACTTAATAGTCCAAGTTTTTATTATACTATACCATGCAGCACTTTAATTAAAAGTTATATGAACCATATCATGGATGCTACCTTCATATTCTTTCTTAACCTCACAACTTTATACCATGGTGCACTTTAGTGGAGTAATGCCCCTTTTCATACATATAACCTCTCATGTCTTATTTACCCATGTGCTTGAGAGGGGCGCACATGTTGAGGGGAGATAATAATTTTATAATGGAGAGGGTTGTTTTTATGTTAAGCTAAGCTTACTGTATATGAGTGGGGATCAACTTATATTATTAGTCCCTATCAAAGGTTTACTATAGCAATGAGTTGTCTTTTGACTATGTATTAGTTTATTGTTGATTTTAAATTTATGCGTCATATACAATGTGTAACATAGGAAATCAATATATGTATTTTTTAATAATAAAAAATATATTTTTCTAAAGGTTAATTGGTTGATGTCTTTGAAGTGTTATTGCGGACTTCACATCATTCAATGTATAAAATTGATTACACAATTAATGGATTTGACAGTTTGACAAGGAATGAAAGATTTGATAAGGAATGGAAGGAGCATGCTGTTTGACTGTATTTATTAGAGCCTGCTGTACTGCACTGCAAAAATCTTAATATATACGACAATATATATTCATTTTCTCTAAGTTATACATGACAACAGCTCCTGATACCCCTTGCATCTTTTTTCAGCTGATTTCATCCATGTTATGTCTCTAACGAATCAAAGTCAAATAGTTTTCTGTTGAACAAATTTTACATTAATTAATTTTGAATTTTATCAATATCCGTGTGACAAAATTTCCATTAATTAATGTTATCAAAGAGATAAGACTTGTGAAAACATATAAGGATTAAATTCAATCCTGTTTACCAGGAATACTATAATATAATTGAGAAATTATAAGTTACAATATATATAACTTAATATCTTATAATTGAGAAAAGAAAACAACTTTCTCGTGACAATATATAGTTATAATCTAGATAAAAATATAAAATTGTGTGATGTGAATAATTTAAACTAGCACAGCCGCTAATTCGTGGCTGAGAACGTCGAAAGGTATCGGCTGAGAATGCGTGCCATAAAACGTCTGTGATAATCCGTAATCCGTCTGTGGTAATATGAAACGTTTGGCTGCACGGTTTAATCCTACTTAATCATTTAAACATGGCAATTACATATCCTTACAGTAATTTTTTAATGTGATTAGGTAAATGTTAAAAAGTAAACATGTTAACGGATGTCTTGATAAATGCAAGAAAGTTATGAACAATAAATCTGACACATTGATTTTGGAGGACGACTAAAAATATGCCAGCATCTTCAATGCATAGCCATCAGATTAAGGTTTAAGGTTAAATAAGGTTAAAAGATCATTAATTGTGTCCATTATCAATAGGTATACGCCTTTCGACATAATTAATTTTATTGTTTAAAAAAATTAATATTATTTTCTGAATATAGAAATATTTTATTATTTTATTTTAAATAAAAATTTAAATAAATAGATTTTAAAAAGTTAAATAAAAAAAATTCATTACTTCTATAAATTTCAACATGTATTTTCCTTTCCAACTAATTAAGCAGTAAATGCTTTGCCATGCAACCCCTTGTTTTGAAGACCCATGACCCCAAATTTCCATAAAACCGCTTTCACTTGTTTTAGAGATATATTAAAATGTTATATTCAAAGCGGTCCGCCTACACCATAAAGTTGTTTCCCTTCCATATGCCTTGAACCTCGAACCATATGACGGCCTGTCCACACATTATACTTTTGATGGAAAACAAATAATGATGGGGGCTTATTAAAATCACTATTTATTTTAGTAACCATGGGATTCATTTTAAATGAAAAGATCTTTTTGTGCTGGATGGGGCGGTCCCCCTTGGATATAATGTGACTTAATCGAATGGCACCATCTTGCTTGAGCCGATTATAAGTTCAGCCTGCAGTTGCATTGGGTGATACCATGGAGCCGCCGCCGCCGCCCCTTTATTTGTCAAGTAGCCGATTGAAAGGGATAGCATACGGAGCCGCCAACCATCTTACCATCTAGCCGCAGTCCAATTCATTGAGTGGCCTTTGGCCATGAAACGTTGTATCGATCGATCATGTTGATGCAACTATATTCTCATTCACCAACGCATGGTCAAGGGGAACATCGATGGGGCCATGCTTATGAAGTCGCATGCCCACATTCTCTCCGATTTTCACGTTTATCAGCTTACGGATTGGAGCATGGAGCCGACTCACATTATGGTTGACCTGTAATGATATGAAGCCGTGTGCCTGCATTCGGGACATGTATCATGGAACAATTTCATAAGTTTTTTTCCAGCTGAAAGTGGGGATGTGGACTCACAGCCGTGGACCTTTAAATCAGCAAGAGGAGCCGAATCAATGTGTACCGTGGAATGTGGGTCATGTACCGTGGAATGTGGGTCATCATGTACATTATTATATTCCTCATAGGGGGTTATTCTCTTTCCCTTCTCAATGTATGGTAATTCGTTGTATACACTTTCACTTATGTATGGTCCATCTTGGAAGCTTGATATTTTCTAGCACTTTCTATAACAAAGGAAATACCTTGTTTTATTGGAAAAGGTTGAACTAGAGACTCTATATAAAGAACAGCTCTCTCACTTCTTAGGATGGTTGGATTTGGGAAGACTCGCTCCCTTGGAGCCTTACTACAATATTTTGGATGTGTTTGGAGGAGCTACACAACTGTCTTGTGGGTGAGGAGCTACACAATTGTCTTCACATCACCTTGCATTTCACATCTTTAGTCTCCAACAATCCTATTTAGAGAAGCCTCCCTTGAGCCGGAGGAGAGCCGACCTGAAGAGCAGAGGGGAGTTAGTGAGGCGACAGTGGCTAATATCCTAGTTACCCAAATCTATCATCTAGGTGCTTGGGACTTTTTGCATGTTCATGATGACAAATTTTGCAGTAATAGGTTCCATTCAATTTGTTTCAACTTTCGATCCCCTCTCTCTCTCTTGTGAATCTCAACATTGTATCAAAATAGGCGTGAACCTCACTTACTCAATTTTGCAGCAGATCTAAAGAATTTTGGCTAGTGGCATTGCCTAAGGGTTGCAAAACTAGGATTTGGATCATCTCTTTTTAGAGCTTGAGGCTCACTTCAATAGCTAATTCAAATATTTATGTCTAGTGGCATTGCTTAAGGCTTCTTTACAATCGTAGAACTAGGGTTTTTGGATCATATTTTTTTAGGGTTCACTAGGGTCTAAACCCTTCTTTAAGGCAATGCATTGTGGTTTTTTTTAGGAGAAGTTGGTACCCCTCTTTCTCTTGGGTTTATAAAGGCAAAACTTTTGTAGACTTTGCAGAGGCTTCTTCTTTGTTGTTGAACCTATGGACCTATAGTGGATGTTTGCTCGAGGCTATGACCCTCTCCTTTTTCGGTGTTCCAGCACTTAATATTGAAGCGCCGGGGCTAAAAATTGCATAGGGGTGTACGACTTCCCTCAACGCACCTCCAACAACTCTCAGATTGCAATTCTGAGAATTTTGGATTTTTGGCCCTAGGGTTTCTAGGGTTCCACAGTTTTCTGCAGAAATTTCAGAAATTTCAGTTTTAGTGTTTCTACAAGCCATAGAAGAAGTTCTACAGCTCACTAGTATTCCTGTGACTCTCTTAAGACTTATTGTTGGCAGTCATAAGTCCAACGAAACCTAAGCTTACTAGCTTAGCCTAGCCGTTAGGTTTCCTAGCCTAGTTGCTAAGGGTTTGTGGAAGAATCTGCAAACCATGAAGAACTGAACTCTGTTGGAAGATAGGCTTGAGGAATCAAGCAACTTCAGACTACATGAAGAAGATTGGAAGACAGATCTAGAGCCACATCAGAGAGATGAAGATATCGAAGGAAGTGAACACTGAAAGTGAAGACTCCAGGTTTGGTTGTTTTAATTATCATGCCTCTAACCTACATTTCTAAGTTTGCTACATTACAAGTAGGTGTTGTAGTTGTGACAACAATCCTTAAATTGTTTTGATTCCAGTGATGTACTCATTATTCTCCTCTAGGAGATATTCTTGTTTTGTTTCTTTTCGTTTGTGTTCTTGTTCCAGGTAGGTTAACCACAAAGGAAGATGTTTATCCTTTAGACTTCAGAGGGAGTCACTTGACTCAGAGGGAGTCAAAACTATTTGAGAAGGAGGAAGAACATAATCATCATTGACGCAATCGAAACAATGATACATGATCAACATCTACCTATGATTCTATGGGCAGAAGCATCCATGACAACAGTATATGGTCATAACAAGAGTCCTCACCAAATTTTGAAGAACATGACTCCTGAAGAAGCTTTCACCGGAGTGAAGCCTGAGGTATGACACTTTAGGATATTTGGATGTCCACTATATCTTCATGTACCCAAAGAAAAGAGATCCAAGCTAGACCCCTCAGGAAGAAAGGGTACATTTGTGGGATATAATGATTCTTCAAAGGCTTACCAAATCTACATCCCTGGTCAGAGACAGATTGAGGTAAGCAAAGATGTCATCTTTGAAGAAGAGATATCGTTTCAAAGATCCAGAGAATCTCAGATGGAGATTGACAATGAGACAATACCTTCTCCCCCTTCAGCAGTTCAGAGGGAGACAACCATTGTTCCAGTTGTTCCAGTTGATCCAGTTATTCCAGTTGATCTAGTTGTTCCAGTTGATCCAGTTGCTCTAGTTGATGTTCCCATAGACATTGCAGTAGGCCATAAAAGACCTGCCTGGGCCCGACAAACTATGAAGGAGGTAGAGGGACATGCAACTCCTCAAGGCACATTCCGAGAGAGCAAGAGACCAAAGAGATTTTCGAGCTATTTTCAACCATGAGCCACATCATTGATACTGAGCCTTCTTGTCATGGAGAAGCGACAGGTCAGCAGGTATGGCAAGATGCCATGGCAGAAGAATATCAGTTCGTCTTGAAGAATGATGTGTGGGATATTGTTTCGAGACCAGAAGGGAAGTTCGTAGTAACTTCCAAGTGGATCTATAAGATCAAGCATGTAGCTGATGGAAGTGTCGAGAAATACAAAGCGAGATTTGTAGCCAGAGGATTCTCACAGGTGGAGGGAATTGATTATGATGAGAAATTTGCTCCAGTAGCCCGATACACTTCCATCCGTACTATCATTGCACTAGCTGGATCCATGGGTTGGAAACTACATCAGATGGATGTAAAGACAACCTTTCTCAATGGTGAGATTGAGGAAGAACTTTATATCGAGCAACCAGAAGGATTCGTGATACACAACAAGAAATCTCATGTGTTGACTAAAGCAGGCATCTCGTGCTTAGTACGAGAAGATGAATGGATTCTTGATGAGTTTGGACTTTAGCAAGAGTGTTGCTGATCCAAACCTATATTATCATATTGTTGGTGACGAGTGCCTGATCTTGGTCCTGTATGTGGATGACTTATTCCTTATCGGTTCAAAGACTTCTTGCTGAATGCAAGCGAGCATTGACTTCTGAATTCAAGATGAAGGATTTATGTATGATGCACTACTTCTTGGGACTAGAAGTATGGCAGAGGATTGATGAGATTTTCCTTAGTCAAGGAAAATATACAGTAGAGATATTAAAGAAGTTCGGTACGACAGACTGCAAATCCATGCCTACACCGATGGTGATGGATTTGAAGAAAACGAATGATGCTTCTAGTGATACAGGCGAGATTGATCCACATTTATATCGACAACTGATTGGATCATTGATGTATCTGGTTAACACCAGACCTGACATATGCTATGCAGTGAATGTACTTAGTTCATGAGTCAACCGAGACAGACTCACTGGATAGCAGCGAAGCATGTATTGAGATATCTACGAGGCATAGTTGGATATGGCCTGAGATATGCCTCTAGTGTAAATATGAATTTGCAGGGATATGTCGATGCAGATTGCGCAGGGAGCGCAGTGGATCAGAAGAGCACATAAGGTTGTTGTTTTACCACGGGGTCTGCCATGGTTTCTTGGTGTAGCAGGAAACAGAGCTCTGTGGCCTTTAGTACCGTAGAAGCAGAGTATATAACGTTGAGTGTGGCAGTCCGCAAAGCAGTGTGGCTTCACAAACTCCTGACAAATTTATTTGATCATGAGATGGATCCTACCATTATTCATTGTGATAACCAGAGTTGTGTGAAGCTCTCTGAGAACCTTGTGTTTCATGATAGATCGAAACACATTGAGATAAAATATCATTATATCAGAGACATGGTGCAGAGGAAAGCAGTACATGTGCAATACCTTCCTACACATGAGCATATTGCAGATATCTTCACCAAACCGCTTGCCAAGACGAAGTTCGAGTACTTCCGTGAGAGACTTGGCCTAGTGGTGAATGCCTCCCTAGTTGAGAGGGAGTGTTGATGATTACAACTTCATGAGACATCCTCCAAGCATAGATTGAGTGAGTCGACCTGTGAGAGAGCCCATGTGTTGGGTGTGCCCATGTGATGGGTGTCGTTCCTCTCTAAGAATGAGATGGGACGCTGTGTGCCCCTGTGTGGGGTGAGGATGCCCGTGAGATGGGTGTATCGATGTGTATGCCCCTGTGTGGGGTGAGGATTCCCATAAGATGGGTGTGTCGTTTGAGATGAAACGATGTGTACCCCTGTGAGGGGTGAAGGATCCCATGTGATGGGTGTATCGTTCTCCTCTGTGCAGAGAGTTGAGACGATGTGCTGCTCTAGATGATTCTCTTGTGTGACTCAGTGAGATAGAGATCTGTTGAGTAGGACGTCCCTGTGGCTGAGCATAGGAGGACGTGCCCCTAGTGGTTGAGCACTAGTGGGTGGGTGAGATCCCTTGCTATATTGTCAGAGAGTGAGATTTACCTGTAACCCTAATTGTGATGTAAAGGGTACAGGTCGACTCCACCATATGTAAAAGATAATTAATGTTTATTGTAATAATTAATTATTTTCTGAGTTACTGAGGTTGGCCCTGTTGTGCCAATAGACACCACTTTTGGTTTGTCCAGTCTAATATAAATAAAGGTGATTTCCCCACTGAGGAAACACACTTGTCACTTGTCATTTGGAAATTTCAGCAAGTACATCTTCTAGGGTTGAAGTGCGCACCTCTCTTGGGCGCTAGCTTCTTGGTTTTGGAGAGCACCCTTTTGTGTGCTAGGTCTATGGTGTGAGAGGTCTTTCTCTTGAGAATATAACAAAGGATTGCTGGGTTTTCTTCCCTTGTTGAGAAGGGTTTCCTAGGATATTTTCTTGTGTTCCTGTGCATGGTATTTCTTCTTGTGATATTGGTTATTGCAACAATTGTGAATGGTGTAACTGCATTTGTTTATAGTTCAAGTAAATGCTAAAAATGAAATAAACCTCATGCTTGAGCCTAGCATAGTGAAAATTCAAAAATGAGGACCTTATTTATGACTTGTTCAAACCCCACCCTACATAAGTCTATTTTGGCATGCTCCACTACATTCAATATCTTCATTTTTAGGGACAACTTGTGCCAACTTTTGTACCCTCAGTAGACTAGTGTCAAGTGCCTTCTTTTTTGAGTACCATGACAACAGGGGATGGATAAGGACTGGTACTAGGACATATGACATCTACAACTAACAATTCTTGAACGATCTTTTCAATTTAATTTTTTTGAGCAAATGGTTGGCGATAACGACGAACATTGGGTGGGATGCTACCAGGTATGAGTGGAATGTGTCAGATTTTTAGCTTAGGAGGTACTTCGCATGTTTTGTCTTGTATGCGGATGTAACCTTATGTTGACACTACTAGGCACTACAAACATCAACACTCCCTCTTAGCGAGGAAGGTACTTCTCGAAGAGCCACCTAGAACTGGTTCTCTCTCTAACAAGTTCGCCCTGCAACTTGTATACCTTGCCCTCTCTGACACCAATGCTCACTACTATGTCTAGGCTAGCTCCCTTTGAATGTATGAGTACTTGTCCGTTTCAGAACAAGACTCCAAAACTCTTGTTCTCTAGAGCTGAGATTGAGAGCAAATTTATCTTCAGCTTTGGGACATATAACACATTTGTGACCTCTAGAGAACCTCCTGACTCTAGTTGGAACTTGACTGTCCCAATTCCCTCTACACCACACTTGGCATTGGTGCCAAGCTCCACATGCAAATCTGAGTCCTCTGACCCACTGGTGAACAACTCATGTGTCCCTATCATGTGACGAGAAGCCCCATTATCCACGAACCAGTCACTACTGGAAACTGTGCCAGAAAGACAAGAGACTAACTTGAAATCGTTCTTGAACTTCTCAGCAAACTCCTTGACTTGAGTTTCTGTAGATGCTGCTACCTACTGATACTTACTCTTTCCTTTCTTCTGTTTAGGACACTGTGAAGCATAGTGGCCACTTTTGTAGCACGTAAAGCATTTTACTTTGCTCAGATCCCTCTTTTTTCCAGCCTGTGAAGTTGACTCTTCACTTGTATTCCTCTTGACCTTCCTTGCCTGACTAGTAAGAACTAGATTCTCATCAATACCAGCTTGTTGGCTTGCTAGAGATTCCCCCTGAATCTCCAGTGGGATGAAAGCATCCCATAGCTTGTCAAACTTGGGGAGTGTCTCCTGTGCAACAATGTCCTCGATGAATGGGACCTATGGTTTAGTGAAACCATTCAGGGCCGTCCTCACTATTTCTTCATCTGTCATGACTTCCCCAACAACTGCCAATTGATCACGTACCTGAGTGATCTTGGTGAGATAACTGGTCACTATATCTGATGTGGTCATCTTGGTGTTTCTAAATTTTTCTCTCAACACCATCTTCCTGTTTACATTACTGCTCTGGAAAAGATTTGTCAAAGTTACAAACATATCCTTGGCTGACGTCTTCTCAGATAGGTGAGGAATCAAGTGATCCTTCGCGACATCTAAGATGATCCTCCTGGCTTTCACATCCTTCTACTCATGGACGACCAAGTCCTTTGGATCCGTCGGTGGGGTCACGTTTGTGTTTGCAAAATCCCACAACCCATTCTCCATGGGCATCAATGTGACCTTCGCCTTCCAAGGTACAAAGTTCGATGCACCCTCCAACTTGTCCTCAAACCTCAAACCGGTTGTGGCCATCTCCAAATCATAATTTTAATGAGGAATATAAACTGCTGAAAAATGTGCCTTGTTCTTCAGGAACGATACATTGAAGAATTTATGCTTAGTCCTTCAAGCACCAAAATTGATCCAATCTCCTCTGCTGGTTGCCCAAAATTTTGCTGCCCATTGCCTGTACCTCCTGCGTGCTTCCCGGACTTGCTACCTGCTGCCTTGCGGTTTGCCCACGCTGCTTTGTGACACTGTGGCTTACCGCAACTGCTTCCTTGTGGTTGCTCCCTATGGCCTTATGACTGCTCGCGGTTGTTGGCTAGCGGTTGTGACTGGCAGCTGCTCTTGCAACTCGAACCCCTT
>ML792735.1:48331-66965 GCA_009831015.1 Picea engelmannii | reverse complement strand
AAACTTTTTTTGTTGGGGTGTATTTTTTTTTCTTTCCACGACTGGCCTGTAGAAATTAAAAATTTCCGCTGCTTCCCTGTAGAAATTATAGATCTATGCGCACTTGGCTTTCTTTTTAGAGTCTTGGCTCTGATACCATGTTAAATTTTACCCACCCAGCACTCGATAAATTATTTCATAGCATATACCTTGTTGTAATGATCTTATTACTGTTTATTTACTGAATAAAAAACACGACTGAGTTCTAATGATTTAAATAAATAAGTTAGTGGAAGCAATGAACAAGAAACCACAATTATGCACACATTTTCTGGGTAAATACCCTTGGAAAAACCTTGAAGGGAAAACTAGTACTGTGATGATTTTATTATGATAAAATCTGGGCTCTCGTCTTGGGATAATGGCCCCTCCAAGTAAAAATACAAAACAACAAAATAGCCTATCACACCTCAAGATTTGTCCTTTGATCTTGCTGGCCGTTACTCCTTTGCTGTCCCTTGCTCCCTTCCTTGGACCCTTCCCCTGCACACTTGGATGAAAGTCCTTCTCCACTTAATACAATGAGATCTCACTATCTCCCTCTGTGTATGCCTCCTCCTCTCACCATAGCTACCTTTTATAATGTTGAGTTTACCATAAATCCAAAACCCTAGATCTCCAAAGTGATCAATGGTTGAGATTAGATCTCACCAACACTTGAGTACAATGGCTCGGATTTAGTTTAATTCACTGATGTGAAAAACTTAGGCAATTCCTTAAATTAAAGTCAATTAATTATAAGAAGGCATTCACTTTAATAAATATTTTAATAAAGTGAATTTTCTAAGTCTTGAAAGGTATTAATGATGGCATCCACATGTTAGACACAAAACCAATGTGGAATTACTTGTCCGATGCTACAAACATCAACATTATGTGATTAATGCTAAGGTTTGAAATTTGTTTCTGCGTTAATTAAATTCAACAATCTACTTGTTTGATTGAGATCATAAGAACTTTAGTCACCTAGGGCTTGGAATTTTTACATATTCAACAGATGGATCTCAAAAGTGCCTTCTAAAATGAAGACTCCGAAGAAGTGCTTGTGCAACCAACCCCAATGCTTTGTGCAAAAGGGGAAGCACTATCTTGTTTGTAAGCTGAAAAAACATCGCTATGGGCTCCAACAGGCTCCTAGGCAATGGCTTGCAATAATAGGCAGTCACTTCATAATAAGTGGGTTTAGAAAAAGCCCATCGGATCCAAATCTTTATTTAGAATTGAAAGATGAAAGTGATGTTTTATATCTTGATGACCTGATCATTGTAGGGAACTACTCAAAATTGGTTGAGGAACTAAATGGTGAGTTGCGTCAAGCTCTTAAATGACATATTTAGGCCTGATTCATTATTCTTTAGGAGTTTCCAAGTATGGCAGAGGGATGATAGCATTTTCATGTCCCAAATTAATATGCACAGGAGTTACTAAATGCTTTAATATGACTGATTATAAATCAGTTGCAACTCCTATTGAAACAATGATGAGGTTATATGCTCATGAAGATTCAAAGCTAGTGTTTGCAACATTATATAAGTAGTTGGTAGGGAGTCTTATCTATCTTACTACTACTAGGCATTGATTAGGCATGTTAAGCGTTTTTTATCATATAATAAGGCTTGGATTGGGCAATTTCATCAAAATAGGGTGGTGTTCACTGATGTCCTTGGAGGATCGAGGTAGAGGAAAAGGTTAGACAAGAGGGAAAGGGTAATACTAATGATTAGGATCCCAATATAAGCGATGGTGGAATGTTGCTTGTCGTTTAAATGTTCTTGCTCATTTTTTCACAATGCTTTCTTTCAAAATTTCAATAATTTTTTGGAGTCATGGTTTAGAATCTTTATAATATAATTTTTTCATTAAAATTTAAATATTTTATGTATTTTTTAGTAAATAGAGTCATTGAAATGAGATCGGTTCAAGTCAACCTGAGTCCAAGTTGACCCTCAACGATTTTGAGTTTGAGTTCGAGTCCTAGTTGATCCTTGATTGATTTTCAGTCCAAGTCCAAGTTGACCCTCGACCGATTTCGAGTGCTAGTCTGAGTTTTAAATCAGTGATGAGTTTTAAATCATTGATTTGTGCATCCTCCTTGAGATCCACATCCCATCATGTTGTTGGTCCCTTCTAGTACTATGGTGTCTTCCTATGTGCAAGACATAGGGTACTATGCATTGCAACTAGCTTCTTTGCTCTCCTAGAGGAAAGTATATTCCTCTTGATAGAGTGGTTGAAGTTATGTGTGGACCAATTCCTCTTTGCTGTGGAGGAACTAGCAATTTGAGACAATAAGCGAATAGCAAGATGTTGAATATTTGGAGCATCATCCCCATTCATCTTCCACCAACCAATTGAGTCATTTTGGTCTAAGTCTCTATGATCTTCTTTCACATCAAGCTTGTCGAAGGGACCATTGAGATTTGCTAATTGAATCCACTATCTCTAAAGTGCTCTCCCGTCGACATTGTACATGTTTGTAATGGCAGCTTAAAATCCCTTTTTGATCTTTAGGTCATCAATGGGAGGAATTCTACTAGGCCTTTCCATATACCATTTTGGGTTAAGTGCATAAGTTGCCATGTGCAAAGGTGTGTTCATTCGATACATTGAATAATGGGTAGAATCAGTTTTTTTTAGAACTCTAAGGAGGGATCCTTTTCATGAATGGCTGCCTTTACTTGACCCAACATGCTATCCATAAGTGTCATGGATTTCTTCAAGACCAGGAGAATTTGTGTCAATGTAGTGAATCACCTCAACTATAGGGCATAAGAATGACTCCAAATGACTGCAATCTACCCAACAATAATTATCCAATATCCGAAGCCTGATCTTTCCCCCTTATTTGTCTTCGATTCTGTCCACCTGTTCCAATCCGGAGTCACAACTCTGGTCTGCAATGCTAATTGCACCTCCAACACCCTCTCCAACAAGAGATAATAACTGGATATCTAGTATCTGTGGGCTTGAGGAATTCCTTCGTCGAGTGAGCCTTGTACATGGCTAAGGAGGTGTGGTGGTTGCAGATAAAAATTTGCACATGTCTTGCAATGGTCACCAAGGTAGATAACCATTGAACTTTGCTATGGTCTTTTAGTGCTTTGTTGAGTGCATGCACACAATAAGGGGTCCAAAAAATATGTTTGTGTTTACTCTGAACTAGTAATCTAGCTGATGCACACACTGCACGACATTGGTAGGCCCAACCTTTTCTTTAGCATCTCAAAGAAGCTCAAATTGGAAAGCTACATCTTTGCGCTTTCTGGAACAATTAATAGCTCTAAGAAAGAAAGGCCCTATTATAGATGGAACAATGATGTTGATAAGTGGATGTTTGACAATCTTTATCCAATGTCCACCCATCCATAACAATAGAGGAACCTGCCCTCATCCACGCCTGTCTCGTTTGCTATTTATACACTTTAATATTGGACAGTTGACTTTTTAAAATCACCATCCTCAACTCATGTTAACCTGGGGGCACATATGAAGGTCCCGATGCTGCAATTGCATGGATCATCTTATAATAAGGAGAGTGAATAACATGGAATGGAAGCCATTGGAAAAAAATAATTTGTTATGGAATCATCTGTATCATCACATTGTAGTGCATTATACACCCTTGTAATATTGGCACCTGTTGCAGAAGAACAAGAACCCTTCTATTTCGAAGTCTCAACAAGTACTGGTGTGTTAGGATATTTAGACTCCTAGGAGTTAGTTAAGATCAACTTGGCTAATGTGTCTTTAGCTAAAAGCGTGTTTGTTTAGTATGCTTTGGTAGTTATGTAACCGACAGTCATGATATGTTCTAGACATAAAGTGATTCGACGGCTCATATTCTCCTTGATACTAACATCTATATTGATCTTATGGCTTAGCACCCGATTGGTCCATGATCTCTATTTAAAGAGCTTGGAGGGTCATTTGTTGAAAATTGATTGTGAGAAACTCTTATGTACATTCTTTTGCATTAATATATTGCCTTAAGTGGCTGTGTTGACTGGGGCTGTGGATTGGTTCCCTCTTGGAGGGTTTTAGCCATGTAAAGACACTAGTGTACTGATCTTTGATTTGGTTGTGTGAGCAGTTGCTTAAGGTGTTTGTCCTGTGTGGAAATACCCTGTTTTGTTGAACATTATCAAGGCATAAGGATGGATGGGTTAGCTTTCTTTTGGAAACTCACTTCCACATTGTGATCATGTTGGGAGATGATATTTTGGCTAGAGAAGGTGCCCTTTGCATTCTCAAAAGCTTGGATCTTTGCAGCATGGTTAATTTCAGATATACATTAACCCCTTTGCGACCTATGCCCAAAAGGTGCTTCCTAACCTGATTATAACTCCCAACTCAAGGATGGCCAAAAGCTTTGCATGTCCAATGGTTTGACTCACCATTCCGCTTTCGTGTTGGTTGGGGGGCTAGGTACTTTGGTTGCATAGCAAAAGTAGTTATTTTGGATCAGATGTCCCTTCTGCATATTCGGCGAATGCTTTTGATGGGAAGAGATTGCCTTGGGTTTCATTTCGACTTAACCTTGGTGATGTGGCAGTTCCACGCCCACCTCAAATTTTTGTCCCAACATAACCCTCTGCTTGCACATCATTATCAATGTCACTACTGTTGCTATTGGTGGATTGAATCATGTCTTTGGTTTGAAGTTTTATGTGCGGATTTTAAATTTTTGGTAACCTGCAGCAAGGGTTTCTAATTAAAATTTACCAACTGAATTTGTTTGTAAATTTTCATGGTTGATGAAATGCCCAAAGGCCAAGTTTAAAGGTTGGAAATGAAAAACATGAAATCTAAACAAAATATATCTGCTCAGAAATTGAAAAACAACAGTAGAAGAAATCGCTGATAAATAAAAAACAGCACCATGTTCCTCTTCAAGAGGGAGGGCTCACATGCCCCCCTTTTTGTGAAATGCTTCCTGCACATTGGAAAAATGTTTTGTTGTGCATTTTACAAAAGGGGGTGTGGTGAAATGTTTCTCCACACTGCCCCCCAGATCCTGGGGGCACAGGGAGCTAGGGGAGTGCACCCCTGACCTTTGGGGATATGTCCCCGTGTAAGACTGATCAAGATGATAGCTCCTACCTATTAATAATAGCTCTAATACTTACATGTTAGAAGAATGTTTCAAGTGGATTTTTTTCATTTCATGCCACTACCATAATATGGAATGTAACTCTGGTTTCGTACGCAACATGGGCACATGTTTCAAACGGGGATGCTGTACTGGGGATGTCGAGTGTAACCCATACATACTAAAGGTACTTTAGGATATGTCAAACTACCCAAAATTCACATCCCCTATGTTTGGGTACATGTAGAGGTACGCAGTGCCCTCGAGTGATGTGCAGAAGTACCAACTTGTGGTGCCTTTTTTTGAGCATTTTTATCATAAAAATGCCCTGAAACCGAACCATTATTTTCCCACCCTATCCTACTTGGTCCCACCAACCTTCCTAAATTCTATAATCCCAGACAAACACAAAAGGAAATCACATTGATTATTATCTAGTGCCGGGCTGCCATTTTGTTGTTGCTAGGCAGTGGTTTGGTAGGTAAAAACTCATAACAGCCATGAATTTGTGTGTTTTCATTGGATTCTACACTGAAGGGTCACTGGTATGTATCATCGTTTGACATTTAGTTTTTGATATTTATGGAATAGTGAAGGTCAAAAGTTTAATCATTAATATATTTTAATATTTATACATTTTGTTCCACGGTTCCCTATGTTCTACCCCTGTAATATGGTGCCCTCTTGCAATTTTTGTGGGTGGGTCTCTGGATGAACTGTGTACATGTATGGTTATCCCCACATACCTGCTTCCCCATGTATTGGAAACTTGGTGTAACATAGATAATACCTCAGTTTTGCCATGTTTTTCATGGAAGATTCCATATACCCAATATATAGTTTGGAAATATGCTTGTATTTACTTGTGAGAATCATAAATTTTTTGAAAGGTTGGGCCCTCGTTGAAATGGAAAGATGCCTGTTGATTAACTCTGTAACTTCAGTGAACATTCTATTTCTGTCAATTCATCAGCCACGTTCTCCTTTCTCATTACAATTTCAACAGCATATTTTTCTAACCACTTTTGCACAGCTCAGGTTCTGCTTTCACTTCCTTTGTCATCTTCCCCACAAATTCATCAATTTTCCTTTTCATTCCAAAAGTCTCTAACAAGGCTGTCTTTCCTATACGTATGTGTAAAGTAATATTCTTGTATGATTTTTTTTTTTATCACTGGCGGAATCGGCAACTGGGCCGGTCTCGTACTCGTGTGACACGGGGTCAATTCCGACCGCTACCACTATAACCTCCAGGTGCCATACATATGCCCCTTCTGCAGGTATGGATAAATCGGGGGGATTTGAACTTAGAACCTCATCGAACATAACACTTCATATCACGGCACTTGCCAATTGAGCTGCCCCCCGGGGGCTATTCTTGTATGATTTTAGGCAAGTTCTCATTCTCCATTTTATTCACTTGATCAGTGACTTCTAATAAAAATGGTTATAGCAAACTTGATTTCTTGAATAAAGATAATTGAAGTTTTTTAAGTTTTGGAATGTTGGAGGGCCATAGAATGTGGATTTGTAATAGTCTCCTTGGATAGTCGATCAAAATACTCAATAATCTGATGTGGAATTGAATTTACAGTATCCTTTAAGCTATCTACAAAATTCTTTACTTGCAGATTCTAAAACTTACTCACTATCCAATTGCTGTATTGTTTCTAAGGTCTTGAGACCAGTGTTATCAGAACCAGACCAGAACTGGCTGGTCCGACCAGTTTTGGACCAAACCTGGTCTGAATCGCTGTTTCAGACCGGTTTAGGCTGGTTCGGTACTGAACTGGCCTTTAGGCACCGAACTGGACGGTTCTGTTCAGTTCCATACTGTGTGACTAGCAAACCACAATTTCAATTTAAAAAAAACAATAAATTAAAAAAGGGGCTGCCTAATAACTAACTTTAGGGTCCTACTAACGCTATTTAAAAAGGCCCCCCCCTCCATTTCACCCACCCTGGTAATTAATGGTGATATTAAATTCTTAAATTTAATATTACTTTCTTCTTTACTTTCATTTTCATCCATTTACTTAAATTTTTAACATTACCATTAATTGTTTCAGGATATTTGAGAGTGGTTCCAACCTCATTGGACTTCATATGGAGAAAGTAGAATTTTAGGTCCCATTCAAAATTCAGCAGACTTAACGGTTTTCAGGATTTCAAGATTGGTAGAATTGCAACATTTCCACTGGATTCTATCATGTATGAGGGTATGGAACTGGCATTTAATCAAGAGCAGCAAGCCCTCTATGCACCTCGATGTTGGTGGCATTGATTGTTGAACTCTTTTGTAATGACCTTGGTAAAAATGTGCCCTTCACTCAAGTAAAATCACTTATTAGGTATGTTAAGCTTTTTGTATCTTATTTTAATCCTTAGAGTGTGACACTGATGATGAGGATCGTAATACAGTCAATGATTTTGATGATATGGAGTTATTTTTTGTAGCATGATTTTTTTTGGACTCTAGAGGCTATTTAGAGCCTCTTTGTTGATGTATTTTGTTCAGAGATGGATTGCACTCGGTGCTATTTTGGTTATCTGCACCCTTGTTTAGAGACAGCATGAGAAAAAATCTTGCCTGATTTGATCTTCAACATATGCAGGCAGTTTTAATTGCCTAGAAGTTAATATTTGAGACTTTCATTGTGGTCCACTCATAAAGTTAAATGAAATGGGAATTATACTCTAGCTGATTAGACCTCACAGGCACTAATGCAATGGGTTCGGAAGTAAATACTGGGATTGTAGTTGCTGATGTTATTGGCAACGCCATACTCTGTCTATGACTTGGAAAAACTCATAGGAGGGGGCAGTGGCATGGTTGTCAGTGGACCTAGCTGCCTAAACTTGAAATTCATGGGCTTATCCTTGTTTATACCATTGAAGACAACTAAACCATCATCGTCTTCCTGAGAGCTTTACTGCTTTCAGGTTGCAATCATGGTGGCACTCCATCTAGCATTTAGCCACAACTTAGTGGAATTCTCAATTGTCTTATCTTGTATAATTGTTCCAGTTGTTATTGTTATCACAAGATTTGTACTGGTGCAAAGCCCCCACAAGATATCGATCTTGTATAACAATTGGAAATATCTACCACTGTCACCTAAGCAGACATTTCCCTCTTTTTAGTGAAGTAGAAAGGTCCAACACAAGGGGGGCTTCCCTAGTGACTTCAAGGGGTCAAATAACAAGATTAGCGAAGCCTATAGTCCCCCTATCTTGGTCACTTGGATGGTCAAGCTAGGTTCTGGGAAAGGTGAAGGGACAAATTAGTTTGAACAAGGTAATTGGGCAACCTGTACGAGACAACAAACTCTTAAATGCATAAAATTATCGATTACCATGTTATATAGCACATTAATCACCTTTAGACACTAGATGACAAGTAAAGCCTATTGCTGTTGTAAATTTGCTGCAGTCAACCAGTTTATATCAGCAATGAAAGATTTATAACAAGTAGAAAATTAGCAATTTACTCTCTAAATTTAGCTTGCAACAAGAGACAGAATATCCAACTGCTAAAATTTTTTTCTGGGCAAGTTTTGCCACAAGATTAAATACACTTGCAGCAAATTCTGCAGCCCTAACGGCTGTAGCAAACAATTTATGACAACAGCAAGCAAACAAATGATTTTGCAAAACGTTAGAGTAGATTCAACTTACTAGTGATGTCATAAATGCAATTTAAGAAAGAGTTTTGAGAGAGTGTATTTAAATTAAACTAGGTTTTCAACCATCACTTGCAATCAACTAGATTAGTGCTGTTAAATTTTCTTGGAGCAGATGGAGTTAAGACAAGGCATTCAAGGAGGCCAGGCAAGAGAGAAGGTGAAGGTTTGAGACTTAGAGCTATCCCTTCATAGAACCAAGTCAAACCTCAAAGGAAGACTACTAAGGTTTATCCACTCAACCCTAGGTGCCGTCCCACTTTCTCTAGTATGTCTAGCTAAGGAAGTTGAACTGAACTAGGTCTGGAACCTAGGGGGATAGCCACTCCTAACCACTAGCTCCAAACCCTAGCTAAGACAAACCCTAAGGGGATACCCAGTCCTAACCCTTAGAGCAAGTCTTAAATGCTTCAACAAGTCAAAGGTGAAAACAACAAGGGAAGGGGATAACCACTCTTAATCCTTCCACTTAGGGTTTGTAAACATCAGAAATATCAAGATAACATGCAAAATTACCACTCTAATAGAGCAAATCACCAAGATACATCAAGAAATACCACATGCATCCAAAGTAAACACTTACAAACAAGACACATTAGCATGAGGAAACCCTAATCCATGAAGAATCACCATCAACAAGAGAAAACATCCATCCAAAGTCACTCCAGGAGGTGTGCATAGTCTCCAAGAGACAAAAATATAGAGTGAACTTTTCTAGAGTAGCTCTCCCACTTGTGTGAGGAGAAATGATGATGATAAAATGAAATAGGTGCTTCCTCTATTTATATGAGGTAACCAAGCACATTTGTCCACATAATTTGAGTAAATGTCAACAATCCATGCTACAAGTGGGGCCGACCCCTCAAAATAGCCTCTACAATGCTAAAACATGAAAATAATACATGATGTGGTCACACGTGTGGTGATGTCAAGCCCTCAAGGATGTGGAGAAGGCCTACAAAGGCCACATGTCATCATTAAGGAGTGCAAGCAAGGTGAAGACCATCATCAATTGCCTTGTCACATCATGTGGTGTCCAAGTGGCAACAAACCCTAGCATCTTCATCGAACCCTAGCATGATGTCATCATCAAAAGGCCCAACTTCCAAGGTGTGAAGGATGGCGTCCAAGGTGGAGGAGGGTGTACAACATCTCCGCGTGTTATCCAACCAACTACTAGTGCTACGTCCTTCATCTAATGTGTGATAATATTTGGGTGTAGTGCCCATGATATGGGCTTTTTTCCCATCTTTGTGCCACCATGGCCATATCTGTCAAATCCAAAGCCCATCTGTCCATTGTCCAAGGTCCAGAAGATGTGCGAGCTTGTATCTGAGTGTGTCAAGCTCTCAAATGACTCAATGCTCTTCATCACATGTGCCATATTCTGCAATAAAGGCACAACGTCCTGGGTGAAAGCATGGGACCCTCAAAGAACCATGTCAGGTGCATCCAAATCAAATCAAAGCATGGAATGAAGTAAAACCAATGTTCAGAAGGTATAAAAGCCCTTAGATCATACAAAGTAAACTGTTACTTAAGATAGAAGCCACATAAACAATTCACATCAAGTATCCCCTTCAAATTTCATATTATCTTAATGCTTTATGTACATTGACAAGTTTGAATATGGGAGGACCATAATTAGACCCTATTAGGTGTGCCAACCAAAACATGAAATAAAAGACCCAAGTAGAGGGATATGTCCCGGGGGAAGCAGGAAAGGAAAGAACCCTTCAAGAGTAAGTGTGATAGTGAAACATGTTGGGCTTACTTCATGGCTTATGGTGTCATTTAGTCCATTTCTATGAGCGCCTTTGTGGATGGGGGTGTTTGTACTTGAGTTACCACTTTCTAAGCGCGACGTTTTTCCAACCCTTTAATCTTCCTTTTTATTTGTCCTTTTATCATATTTACAAGTCCCCTTTATAAGATTTCAAGCTATAGCATCAATGCTTTGGGACCGGGGCGAACGTGAAAAGGGTAGAACTCAAGTATGGACTGGCTTTTGAGAGCCCTTGCTATTATCTCCTTCTTTCTTTAGCATTATTCTTTCTTTATTATTTTTTTCTAACAACTACAATCAACCTCTGGGCCCTTAGCCCCACTTCTCATGAGAGAATGAACCATGACCCATTGCCGAAGTTTAGTACGCTGTGGCAGGCTTCAGGATGGTAAGTGTTAAGTATGTCGACGAAACAAAACGTTTCCCTTTTGAGGGCCGCCCAGTAGTACTCTATTTCCTTAGGGGTGACAACGTGGGACTAGGGAACAAATGTTGGCCACCAAGGTGAAACAAGGAAACAAACATAACTTCCTGAGCTTATGATCCATTATCCAACTTCAACCAATGATTCTCATTCACATTCCTAGTATATTAAGCACAACACTCTATATGAAAGAAGGACTAATGTACCTCATGGTGACACCGACTTACCATCTCCCAAAGACTGTGTTGACTAGACGTGATGAGCTTGGCTAATCCAAAGTAGAAGAGGCAATCTAAGGGGGGTTGTTGGGTTTCCATAGGTGGACATGTTGATCATCATCATCAACGAGATCATTGTCTTCATTGCGGGCGATGAGACATGATCTCCTCTAGTTATCCCTAGGGATAGGGGGTAACATTTGTCTCGAACATGGGGACATGTGGTCATCGTTGAGCGCACAAGAACCTCAACATCTCTGATAGTCCAAGACATGCAACTTGCAACCACTTCTAACAACACTAGCACTTTAGTAGTAAAGGTAGGGGATATGATCCACCTATGTTAGTACAACAAAATCATGCTAGAAAGATTTTTTTTGGCATTTTCATCAATATAACATTTTTTCTTTTCATAATATAAACATCAAACTAAGCTAACATGCATGCATATCAAAGCAATGAATAATAACAAGTAAAAGAAAATAATGCAAGCACACAACATGACCTACGCAACCTACCTACCTAACGCTGCATGTCAACTTGAAAAACTAGGTATAATCATATAACCAGTGAATCCATCTAGCATTTGATCAAATCTAAGAGTTCTACCTTTGTGCTTAATTACAAAGCAAAACAAAAATATATCAAGTACAAAATAATCACGAGTTGAGATAATCATCACAACACAACCAAACATGAAATCAAACTCATGAGGGTGGGGAGGAGGAACAAAATCATGCCAAGATGTATCCCCACAAGCTTGCTCCATCGATATCAGGATAGGGCTGTCATAAGACGAAGGCTCATAATTTTGACTCAAAGGATTTAGAGAATGGATATCTTGCCTATGATCACTCCTTGAGGCTTGGGATGGGATTAAAATAAATCTTTAGGATGCTTGATAATTACTATGGGAAAGCTGAAAAAATGGGACATTAATGTTCTTCTTAAGGCCTCCAACCTTCTTTTAAATTCTAAGAAAATGTTTTGCCCCATAGAGAGCTTAGAACCAGGAACATGGTTCCTCGTCGTATCCTTAGTGATATAGCAAGATGAAGGTAAAGAAGAAGGTTGGAAACATTCTTCATGAAATCACTGTCCACGACAATTCATGGCTTCATCTTCATCAAAATCAGAGAATATAGATGGATGAAGTCCTTCTTCGTAGAATAAATTCAAGTGCTGAAAAGAACATGTATCAAAACCTCTAGGAAAGGGCTGGGCATCATCATGAGGATGGTGCAATGGTTCACTCATGGGTGGTTGGAATAAATCTGTGATCATGTCATCTTCATGTTGCCAAACATCTGAATCATAGATGCATGTAGATGTATATTTTGGAGGCAACAATTCTGCATTCTTGATTTTAGAGCCATCCTTGATATCATAGATAGGATTTCCATCGAAATGAAAATAGCTCATAAATATCCATGTCTTCCAATGCATAGGAAATCAATATTTTCAATTGCATCATCAAACTCACCATCAAATGAAGGGTCTACTATATCCAAGGGTTCCTCCGAGAACCCATCACTTTCCAAGTCACAAGTGGATGCATCATAGGAATCAAAGACTTGGAAAGGAGTGCAACTTACTGCTTTCTCGTCTTCATGTGTAGGGCCTTCTTCATGGATTGGGTCTTCAACATGGTGTGCTTCATCGAAGTGTTCTTCAATAGGTTCATAAAGCAACTCATGTTCTACTCCAAGTCACTGCATTCGCCGAATTTTCACCTTAAAATTCGAAATTCGCCGAATTATATGCAGACTCGAATTAATTTGGTTGGAATTCGACGAATTTAAAGTGGAACTTGAACGATAGCTCGAATCCGAACCTTATGCGAATCGCATGGCGAATAAATTCGACGAATCCCTTCAATTTTGGCTTCAAATTCGTTAGATGAAAAAAATTATAAAAAAATCGAACTCTAGGGCTCCATTATGCGTGGTTTTTTATTTCGTGTGGTTTTCATTCTGCGTGGTTTTCGCCCCAATCCGCGTGGGTTTTTGTTGTTTCCCACTTGTTTAATCTCTTCTCCCAAGGTCAACCCACGGGCCCGACTCCCGATCTCAAGGCTCATTCCTCTGCATCTGAACTTATAATTTACAATCACGACTCAGACTCACTACAGTCTTCACTCTAGAGTGGTAGCGAACTTACGACTGACAGTTTGCAGAGTTGCAGACTGTCGTCTCCCAGCTTCCTCTGCCACCCATGCTTGCGCTTGAACAATGACTCCATTCCATGAGTCTGTGATTTAGTAATGTGTTTTTTAAATAGTTTAGTCATGTTAGTATGCTATTTTTATTTCTATCTTGTATTTAATTAATATGTTTTTAATGTTATGTTTCATTATCAAGTTTTAAAATTTTGAAGAAGATGTGTTTTTGAAATATCTATTAATAAACTATTTTCATTTTTATCATTTATTTAATTCTATTTATTTTTAAATTTTTAAATTTTATAGTCTCAAATTTAATGTCGAATTTTTGTCGAACTTCAAGGCCGCCGAACTTGAATTCAAATTCAAACTAGGTGACTTAGGTTCTACTTCGTGTATCTGGTGACCTTCCTCACGAGTCACCTCTTGAAGCTCTCGTTCGTTAATCAAATATTTGTTGTCTTCAATGGAATAATGAGGTGATTCTTGCTCCTCTTCAAGTGTTTGGTAGCCCTCTTCACGAGTCTCCTCTTCAACTTCTTGTTCCTCAATGAGTTCATTTTCCTCAATAGGTTTAGAAAATAACCCTTCCCACTGGAGGGCTACTGTGAGATCATGGAGAACATCTTCATATCTTTGTGTTCTCGGGGCCCACCATTTGAGAATTTCTTCAATGAAGTTTGTAAGAGAAGATATACTCTTTGGATTGAGAGTATGCTTAACCCAATTCTTTTGTCTTGTTTCCAGAGATAACAAAAACAATCTTATTAGCACATCCTGATGTGTCATATTTATCTCTGAAACATACTTCAAGAAATTCACAACATGAGTAACAACCAATGATGGAATACCATCAAATTTTGGACAATCATCCCCCCAATCTGGAGAAAAGTGATTTGGATATCCAGGAACATTTTTAATGTCAAGAGAAGAAACATTTCATGAAGTTCCCATGGTGCCATAATTCCATTACTTGAGAATATGCAACCTCACAAAGTTGAGAATAGGATGACACCTCAAAATATATCTGTGGAGTCGCTAGATGATCTCTCTTGGGGAGGATCATCAAGAGGTAAAGGAAGGGATTCTTCCTTCAGTGGAGTCGCCAGGTAAGCTTGTAAGAATAAGGCTTTGAGGTAAGCTTACCAAATAGAGGTTGTAGGAAGATTTTCAAAATCCTCCTTGACAATGGCGCCAAAATGTTATCACAGGATTTGTACTTGTGCAAAGCCCCCACAAGTTATCGATCTTGTGTAACAATTGACAATTGGAAATATCTACCACTCTCATCTAAGTACACATTTCCCTCTTTTTAGTGAAGGAGAAAGGTCCAACACAACGAAGGCTTCCCTAGTGACTTCAAGGGATCAAATAGCAAGATTAGCCAAGCCTATAGTCCCCTATCTTGGTCACTTAGATTGTCAAGCTAGGTCTAGGAAAGATGAAGGGACAAATTGGTTTGGACAAGGTTATTGGGCAACCTGTACGAGACAACAAACTCTTCAATGCATAAAATCATCAATTACCGAGATATATAGCACATTAATCACCTTTAGACACTAGATGACAAGCAAAGCCTATTGCTGTTGTAAATTTGAAGCAGTCGACCAATTTATATTAGCATTGAAAGATTTATAACAAGGAACAATGATGCAAACATCAACATTGGCAAGATATCACCTAGGGTATGAAAACGAAAATATAGGCAACATCGGGGAAAATATCGGAAAATGTCGTAAGAATGAAAAACAAAGTTGTAAGAATGAAAATATCGGAAAATATCGCCGACCTTGATTTTGAAGATAATATTGCCAACATCGAGATATTATCGAGATGTTGGTAACACTGACAAGAAATACAACCTAGAAAATTAGCGATTTACTCTCTAAATTTAGCTTGCAACAAGGGACATAATATCCAATTGCTAAAACAATTTTTTGGGCAAGTTTTGCCACAAGATTAAGTAAATTTGCGGCAAAATATGCAGCCCTAATGACTGTAACAAACAATTTATGACAGCAGCAAGTAAACACATGATATGGAGTATAATCAACTTGCTAGTGATGTCATAAATGCAATTTAAGAAAGAGTTTTGAGAGAAAGTGTATTTAAATTAAACTAGGGTTTCAAACATCACTTGCAATCAACTAGACTAGTGTCGTTTACTTTTCTTAGGGCAAATGGAGTCAAGAGAAGGCATTCAAGGAAGCCAAGCAAGAGAGAAGGTGAAGGTTTGAGACTTAGAGCTATCCCTTTATAGAACCAAGTCAAACCTCAAAGGAAGACTACTAAGGTTTATTCACTCATAAACCCTAGATTCCGTCCCACTTTCTCTAGTGTGTCTAGCTAAGGAAGTTGGATTGAACTAGGTTTGGAACCCAGGGGGATAGCCACTCCAAACCCCTATCTAGACAAAACCCCAAGGGGATAGCCACTCCTAACCCTTAAAGCAAGTCTTAAATGCTTCAACAAGTCAAAGGTGAAAACAACAAGGAAAAAGGATAACCACTCTTAATCCTTCCACTTAGGGTTTGTAAACGTCAGAAATATCATGCAAAATTACCACTCTAATTGAGAAAATCACCAAGATACATCAAGAAATACCACATGCATCCAAAGCAATCACTTACAAACAAAGCACATTGGCATGAGGAAACCCTAATCCATGAAGAATCACCATCAACAAGAAAAAACATCTCGTCCAAAGTCACTCCAAGAGGTGCGCATAGATTCCAAGAGACAATAGAAAAATAGAGCGAACTTTTCTAGAGTAGCTCTCCCACTTGTGTGAGGAGAAGTGATGATGATAAAATGAAATAGGTGCTTCCTCTTTATATGAGGTAACCAAGCACATTTGTCCACATAATTTGAGTAAGATGTCAACAATCCATGATAGAAGTGGGGCCGACCCCTCTACATAGCCTCTACAATTCTAAAACATGAAATTAATACATGATATGGTACCACGTGTGGTGACATCAAGCCCTCAAGGGTGTGGAGACGGCTTCCAAAGGCCACATGTCATCATCAAGGAGTGAAAGGAAGGTGAAGATTGCAACATACCCAACCTGCAATTGAGGGACATTATGACCGAAAAACACATTAAAATTAAGATTTTCTGCTAATTAATTTCTTGTAGCTTACCAGCGACAGATCACACCTAGATTTAACTACGTGACTGATGCCATAGTTCTAAATGCATCTAACAACATATATTAAAACATGAATGCAACTGCTCAAGCAAACAACAAATACACAACATTCATATGAACCATTTGCACAACGGAATAAACATAATAACACAACATAACACTTTTTTGTTATTAATTAACCAATTGGATGCGTTTGAACGATGAACCTCCCAGCCATATGCGTTGCTGTTCATTTCTTTCAATAGCAGGCCACCCTCGAGCTGAGGCTATGAGTCCACAAGGAGTTTCGACCCTCTTGGTTGTCCATTCTCCACACACATCTGCCCCCAAAACCCAGGTTCCACTCTATTCCCCACAACCTGTACAATCCAAGGAATGGGATCCACCTTCACTGCACACAGTCCCTTGGGGCTTCCCACTTCCCTCCAGGGCTCCCAGTGCACCTGGTTGACCAGGAATCCTCCCAACTACTCTAGGAGTGCTTACAACATTCACAAGGTTTTTGAGCCATTTCCCCAACATAAAAACGCTTTATAGGCTTACAACTTGACTTCTAGGCACACATGCCTCTTTCTCAACATAAAACAAAACCAAACAATGGTTGCCTTCAAGCACAACATGGCTGGTATTCTTCCCAACACTCAGCTCCTCTCTTGTTGCCCAAAATTTGTCAGTGAAACTTATCACTATTCTGTATACGAATTCCCCCTCTTCTCCCTTGCTTGCTTAACTCTCACTCTTCCCAAATATGATTGTACATCAACCCATGCTTCCCAATAACTATGGGATGTGACTCCTCACACCCACCCTCTTACATGAGTTTAATGATTGGTTTTGAGAACACTCAACAACGAATAGAAGGTTATACATTGATAAATAATTTCAGGAATGTGGGTTGGATTAATATCCATGAATAATTCCCCCTTGGATCCCTCTCTCTTGTGGAATCATAGCCCCCCATCGTTTTCATCCCTCTCATATCGCAACCAACGATTACTACTTGTATTAATTATTCAATGCACATAATATACAATTTGGCCCCCAACCACATTAAGTCAATACAAGCTCTTCGCCCCAAACATATCAGCTCACCAACCTAAATCGCATTTATATAATTACATTATAATTTGCAGGTATTAAAACTGGGGATGTTACATATCCCTCCCCCTTATTTTTGCACTGTACTTGGTGCACAACACCCTACATGTGTTCATACCTATTACAAAACTAGGCTCTCTTGCCTTTAATTGACCTCAAAACGTGCAAGATAATTTCACAATTCATCATTCTAGTAGTAATTCCAACCAACAGTTTCCTGGTCTTCGCAGCCTGCACCACTTTTCTTTGGCTCCAGTTGCAATATCTTTCATACTTTGTTGATTCCCATAGCAATTCCAACCAACAAACTCTTGTTACCCTCAACCTGCACAACCCAAGGAAGTGTACCCCCTTCTCTGTAGTGCAGTCCCTCAGGCTGTACTACTTCCCTTCCATGGTTCCAACACAAGGTCGGATAGGAAGTCTAAGTTGTGGCTCCAGGAACTCCAGTTGTGATAATGTAATCTCCAACTTTCAAATAGTTGCAGTTGTGCCTCCTGCACAACATCTTAACACAACTTTGGTGGAAAGAAAATACCACTGCTGTAAATGTCGGCGATATAATGGATATGTCGCGACATTTCCCGAAATTTTAAGGCTGCCGAAATTTTCGTTTTAATATGTCGCGACATTTCCGAACCCGCGAGTCGATGGAAAGTGTCGGCCTGCTCAAATTTTTTGCCAAAATTAAAATGCGTGAGGGGTTTTAAAGCCCGCGGGTAGCTTTTTTTGTTTTCTATTTCACTTGTGAAGTGTGAGAGAGCAAGAGAGGTGTGAGGAAAAACATTGTGCATCTATCCAAGGAGGAGAAAGCCAAGGATTTTGCTTCCATTAGCGCCAGTGAAGAGATCAAGATTTCCAGGTATGATCAAAAACGTTTTTTTTTTCATTTGTTTGAAGATTTGAACTTTCTTTTTTTTATTTTTAGAGTTAGGCTAGGGTTTGCATTGTGCAATGTGCCTCTTCTTATTGTTTTTGAATGGA
>ML792735.1:27294-45680 GCA_009831015.1 Picea engelmannii | reverse complement strand
GAGGTTGAGGATGATGTTGCATATGAAAGCCATCCATACGAAGCCAAAGGGTGATGGTAAAAGTGTAGACTAAGAGTAGTCTGTTGATATATATAGGCATCATTAACTCACGTGTAGATATATAGAGGTTGAGGATGATGTTGCATATGAAAGCCATCCATATGAAGCCAAAAGGTGATGGTAAAAGTGTAGACTAAGAGTACTCTGTTGAGATATATAGGCATCATTAACTCTCTCTCTCACACACACATCATTAACTCACGTATATTTATATGTGAGTTAATGATGCCATGATATTTGTGTATGACATATATATGTGAGTTAATGATGCCATGATATTTGCGTATGACTAACAATAGATTGTGTATCCAAGAAAATCTTATAGCGTGGTTGAAAACGAGGTTGAGGATGATGTTGCATATGAAAGTCATCCATATGAAAGCCAAAGGGTGATGGTAAAAGTGTAGACTAAGAGTAGTCTATTGATATATATAGGCATCATTAACTCACGTGTTATATATATATATACACGTGAGTTAATGATGCCTATATATATATATATATATATATATATATATATATATATGAGTTAATGACTAAGAGTAGTTTAAGTGTAGACTAAGAGTAGTCTGTTGATATATATAGGCATCATTAACACACGTGAGTTAATGATGCCTATATATATCAACGGACTACTCTTAGTCTACACTCATGCTATATACATGTCTAGGCATGTACACACGCATCAATGCACATCAATATGCATTAAACATTTAATCTTTCATGCCTATTTCATGCACATGCATTCTATTTTTATTGTATGCATCATGCACTCCAGTGCATATTTATTTTAGCTTTATTTGTTTATTTATTTTTGTTGTTGATGGCTGTCCTTGAATTTCTGTAGAACCTCACTGCCTTTTGCACTACCATTTTGCTTAACTGTGCACCATTGACCCCTATTCTAAACCCTCCAGCCAAGCCCCACTTGGCCACTTCAAAACCGGTTTGGTCAAGGAAGTGGGGAATGTTAATACTCAACAGGTGTAGTGCATGTTACAACACTATGAATATCAAGAATTTTAGCCAAATGTTGGAACAAGATCCCTTGCATAAAGAAAACAATTGTGATATATATATATATATATATATATATATATATATATGTGAGTTAATGATGCCTATATATATCAACATACTACTCTTAGTCTACACTCATGACATGTCTAGGCATGTACACATGCACCAATGCACATCAATATGCATTAAACTTTTAATCTTTTATGCCTATTTCATGCACATGCATTCTCTTTTTATTGTATGCATCATGCACTCCAATGCATATTTATTTTAGCTTTATTTGTTTATTTATTTTTGTTGTTGTAGATGGCTATCGTTGAGTTTTTATAGAACCTTACTGCCTTGTGCACTGTCCTTTTGCTCAACTGTGCACCACCAACCCCTATTCTAAACCCTCCAACCAAGCCCCACTTGGCCATTCTACATTTCCAGCCATTAGATCCACTAGTGCTACCATCTGACAACTACTTTCTTTATGCAGGGGATCTTGTTCCAACATTTGGCTAAAATTCTCGACATTCATAGTGTTGTAACATGCACTACACCTACTGAGTATTAACATTCCCTACTTCCTTGACCAAATCGATTTTGAAATACCATTATCATTGATTGACATTTCAATATTCTGAAATGTTTCTTTTATGTCATCCTTTCTAATATCTTTTGCTATCCATGGCTTTGTTCAAATTTAAATATCTCTCTTCACTTCATTGGGTGATTCACTATGAAGCATTGTCCTATCCACTTAGGACCGATCTACTCCCAATGGGATGTTATATTCTTTATTGGCACTTCAATGAATAATCTTTATTATTCTGCCCCTTGAATTCTTTGTACATACACCGTGCTTCCACTTTGCACTTTGATAACATAAGTGGATTTCTTACTTAGAATACTTTTAGACAAAAGGGGCTAACTCCTGACTAGGAATTATTTTTCAGGCATTCCTATGCCTCTCCTTAGATATCACTCACTCATCCCATGGGCCACTCATCATCTATGAGTAACTTTCTTTTCTTTGGTGGCAAGCTTTTCATTCATCATTACATTTATATCTTCATGGCTTTGGAGTTCTCCTTAACTCCCTATTCATGCTTATGAGATTCTTCACCTACTGGCTTCATATTCATGTGAGAATCTCTGTCAATTCTCCTTTGCAAGCCATTCGGACCGTGTGGCAACTGAATACAAATCTTTCTCGTCTTTTCCCTAGTCCTTTGTCAACCTTTCCAATGACCATACTCATGCATCAATCTGATTAACGAGCCAAGAGTTATGGCTTCTTGGAATTTTCCATTTCTACTCAATGGTGTTCTTTAAGTCCACAAGAAACCTTCCTTTTGATTCCTTGAGAATTCTTCGGCTCAAAACTAAATTCTGAGTGGATATCTGGATTCTCCTATCCAACAACTTTCCGTTGACTACTTTCTTGCTCAATTATGAGCATCGGGCAAAAAGTTATAGGCAATTGAATATTGCCAAATCACCCCTTTTGTACACCTTTCTCCCTGGTGTAAATAATCTCAAACACCAACTTTTGCCACTTACAGAGGTAAAACTATCGAGAACCAAGAAAAAGTTTCTACATGACACAGATACTACTGCTAACACCGAAATCACAACTCTCAGAGTGCCAAACTGATGCTTCAGTAAAAAACTACAACAATCTGGAAATGACAACTTTGTCCCTTCGCACTTTCTCCTAGCTTAGCAATTTTAGCATTGTTCATGCATCCCTACCTCAATTCCTTTGGGATTTTGACAGAAACTCAATTGGGTATGTCCATGACTACCTTTTGAATGATCTGTCACAATTTCACCCTTAACTAGGCTTTGGACTGTTAGTTACGACGCACAAAAGTTTTGACTGTTTTACATTTTTAGCCTTGTATGCTACATGTGTCTTCTTTCTCTTCCTGCACATTTTTACCTACCTAGATTCCAAATCTAGCTCCATGGTTGTCTTCTATCATTCATAGTCTTTCCATAGACTGTTGTTGTACCCCAAACGAACATCTGAGCAGGGAGTTATGCCCCCTCTGGAAGTAAACTGGTGCTGAAATTTTCCCTTAACTGTTTCAGCTAACTTTCTCATACGAGCTCTATTTTGCATCCGAGATAACTTGTTGGAAAGCTCTCTCTGATTTCTTTTATTTAAGTTGCAGAAACAAAGTGTACCTTTGGAAAGTACACTTTGTTCTCACAGATTTTGATTGCCTAAAAACGTCGTTTAGGGCTTCAAAATTGCCCTGCAAGTTCATGACCTTCAAAAATCTAAAAATTTCATAGAAATTTGATTGTTTTACTGTTATAACAACCTTTCAAATCTGAGTTGTCGATCTCAAATCGGGTGAAATCTGAGCTGTTGATCTGCTGATCCTTTCCAAATCCCACATATCAATTTCCATCGTCGATCGACAACTTAAAACAATCTGGACTGTTGATCCGAGCTCCATCGATGATCGACGTTTCTCTTTGGCAAACCAAACTTGCTTGCCAATCTCCCCGATGGTTGATCATAAACTATCGACCATCGAATAATTTCCTTGGAAAACGATTGGAATACCTCGCTAATTTGGTTGACTTGACCATCGACCATCGATTGTCTATGATTTTCGTTGGTGGATGAAACTCGTTACCAACTTAGTCGACCCAACCAGTGGCCATCGACCATTCCTAGTCGCTTAAGAAATCACTTCTCCAATTTGGTCGACTCGACTATCGGCCATCGACTATTTCTTGGCTAACATGGCAACTATGCTGACGTGGCATGACATGTGGATGCTGATGTGGCTTGACATGTAGGCTCTAACAAGGCACTCTGGCTAACTTGGCATGACACGTGGATGTTGATATGGCATGACATGTCATCACCCTCTTTTCTTCATCGGCCATCAAAAGTCTCTTTTGGATGAACCGAACATCTCTCATCGAATTGGTCTACTCGACCATCGACCATCGATGATTTCCGTTGGCGACTGAAACATTTTGCCAAATTTGCCGACCCGACCATCAGTCATTGAAGATTTCCGTTGGCGACTAAAACACTTGCCAAATTGGCCGACTCGACCATCGACCATTGACGAATTGTCTTGGCCAACTCCAACACTTAGAAATTTTCGAAAAAAACTCTGATGAATCTGGGTCGTCGATCTACCGTCCTAGATGATCTTGACCATTGATCTGCTCCATTCTCCCAACGACCAAAAATGAATCCAGAATGTCGATCTGCCTCATTTCCTAGCCTTCGAAAATGAATCTCGATCGTCGATTTGGTAACCTTGCCAAACTTAGAAAACATTAGAAGTTTTTAAATTTATCAAAATGAATTTGGGTCGTTGATCTTGAGATCAATCATGATCTTGGTCGTCGATTCATCAAACTCCGCCCAACTCTACAATGATCATTAAAATGTGAAATTCGACCTTCCAAGTTGAATTTTAACTTTGCAAATTTACTTCGTTGAACCTCTTTTTGAAGTTTACGTGGCAAATTCGACCTGGATTTGCTCACGAATTTGGGGATTTTGCTTTTATTTTTTCACTCTATCCTCAAATTTGCACAGATCGAGATTTGCAACAACGAATTTTCCCAATTTCGCACTGGTTTTGGCCCATACAAGCCCAGTGTTTGAACCAAAAGCTTTGATGCCATAACATACGCAGCGTTTAGCTAAGGGACATTATGAGCGAAAAACACATTAAAATTAAGATTTTCTGCTAATTAATTTCTTGTAGCTTACCATCTACAGATCACACCCAAATTTAACTACTTGACTGATACCATAGTTCTAAATATATCTAACAACATATATTAAAACATGAATGCAATTGCTCAAACAAATAACAAACACACAACATTCATATAAACCATTTGCACAACGAAATAAACATAATAACACAACTTAACACTTATTTGTTGTTAATTAACCAACTGGCTGTGTACGAAGGATGAACCTCCCAACCATATGCATTTCCGTTTCTTTCTTTCAACAACTGGCCACTCTCGAGAATCCACAAGGATATTCGACCCTCTTGGTTGTCCATTCTCTACACACAACAACTCCAAAAACCTAGGTTCCACTCTATTCCCCACAACCTATACAACCCAAGGAATGGAATCCCCCTTCATTGCACATAGTCCCTCGAGCCTTCCCTCTTCCCTCCAGGGCTCCCAGTGCACCTGGTTGATAAAAAATCCTCCTAGCTATTCCAGGAGTGTTAACAACAACCTTCATAAGGCTCTTGAGCCATTTCCTCAACAGAAAAATGCTTTACAGGCTTACAACCCGATTTCCAGGCACACATGCCTCTTTCTCAGCATAGAACGCAGCCAAACAATGACTTTCTTCAAGCACAACATGGTTGGTGTTCTTCTCAGCACTTTGCTCCTCTCTTGTTGCCCAAAATGTACCAGTAAAACTTATCCCTATCGTGTATACGAGTTTCCCCTCTTCTCCCTTGCTTGCTTGACTCTCACTCTTCCAAAAGATGATTGTACATCAACCCATGCTTCCCAAGAACTATGGGATGTGGCTCCTCACACCCACCCTCTTACATGAGTTTAATGATTGGCTTTGGGAACACTCAACAACAAATAGAAAGTTATACACAATGATAAATAATTTCAAGAATGTGGGTTGGATTAATATCCATGAATAATTCCCCCTTGGACCCCTCTCTCTTGTGGAATCACAACCCCCCATCATTTTCGTCCCTCTCGTATCATAGCCAATGACTACTACTTGTATTAATTATTCAATGCACATAATATACAATTTGGCCCTCAACCACATTAAATCAATACGGGCTCTTTGCACCAAACATATCAACTCACCAACCTAAATTGCATTTATATAATTACATTATAATTTGTGGGGATTAAAAACTGGGGATGTTACAAAGACCATCATCAAGTTTCTTGTCACATTGTGTAGTGTCCAAGTGGCAACAAACCCTAACATCTCGATGAAACCCTAGCAAGACGTCATCATCAAAAGGCCCAATGTCCAAGGTGTGAAGGATGACATCCAAGGTGGAGGAGGGTGTACATCATCTTTGCATGTCATCCAACCATCTACTAGTGCAACTTCCTCCATCTAATGTGTGATAATATCTGGGTTGTATTGCCCAAGATATGAGATTTTTGCCCATCTCTGTGGCACTGTGGCCATATCTATCAAATCCAAGCCCATCTGTCCATCGTCCAAGGTCCAAAAGATGTGAGAGCATGTATCTGAATGTGTCAAGTCGTCAAATGACTCAATGCTGTTCATCACACATGCCATATCCTGCAATAAATGCACAATGTCCTGGGTGAAAGCATGGGACATCCTTCAAAGAACCATGTCAGGTGCATCCAAATCAAATCAAAGCATGGAATCAAGTAAAACCAATGTTCACAAGGTATAAAAGCCCTTAGATCATATGGAGTAAGTTGTTACTTAAGATAGAAGCCACATAAACAGTGCACATCAAGTATCCCTTCAAATTTCATGTTAGCTCAAGACTTTATGTAAGTTGGCAAGTTTGAATACAAAAGGACCATCATCAGACCCTATTAGGCATGACAACCAAAACAAGAAATAAAAGGCCCAAGTAGAGGGATATGTCCCGGGGACATAGAAAAGAAAGAACCTTTCAAGAGTAAGTGTGAAAGTGAAATGTGTTGGGCTTACTTCATGGCATATGGTGTCATTTAGTCCATTTCTATGAGTGACTTCGTGGAGGGTGCGCTTGCTCTTGAGTTATCACTTTCTAAGCACTACGTTTTTCCAACACACAAAGTGGCACTATCTTCTTAGGAAGTCCCCTTTATAAGGATTCAAGCTATAGCATCACTACTTTGGGACTGGGGCGAACGTGGAAAGGGTAGAGCTCAACTATGGACCGACTTTTGAGAGTCCTTGCTATTATCTCTTTCTTTCTTTAGCATTATTCTTTCTTTATTATTTTTAACTAGCAGTTGCAATCAACCTGTGGGCCTTTAGCCCCTCTTCTCATGAGAGAATGAACCATGACCCATTATTGAAGTTTTGTACACTGTGGCAGGCTCTAGAATGGTAAGTGTTAAGTATGGCGGGGAAATGAAACATCACCCTTGTGAGGGCCTCCCAATATTACCCCTTTTCCTTGGGGGCGACAACACGGGACTAGGGTACAAATGCTGGCTACCAAGGTGAAACAAGGAAACAAACATAACTTCTTGAGCTTATGATCCATTATGCAACTACAACCAATGATCTTCATTCACATGCTTAGTATATTAAGCACAACACTCTATATGAAAGGACTAATGTACCTCATGGTGATGGTGCTTACCATCTCCCAAAGACTGTTGACTGGATGTGATGAGCTTGGCTGATCCAAAGTAGAAGAGACAATCTGAGAGGGGCTGCTGGGCTGCCATAGGTGGACATGCTGATAATCATCATCAACTGGATCAATGTCTTCATTGCGGGCCATGAGACATGATCTCCTCTAGTTACCCCTAGGCATAGGGGGTTACCAGTTATAACCGATTCTTCAAACCAAAATATCCCTTTTTTGATCAGTCATAGCTGGAAGTGTGGGCACCTAAAACTCCATAGGCACCACTGCTTCTTGACCAAACACAAACTGCAACAGAAAAAAATGTATGGACAATTTAAAAGAAGTTATGTAAAAGCCCATAACATTGCATGTGACCTATCAGCCCAATCTATTTGCAAACCAGGCTGTAGTCAAAGCTCAGACTAAAACTTTATTAGTCCTCTTGGTTTGACCATTTTCTTGAGGATGGTATGGTGTATTCTTTTGGTGGTAGTAGGTACAGTACAAAGGTGTCTGTAGCAGATTGAATTTACTGATCGCAATAAGCAGAAAGAAATAAACTAATGCTAGTTTGAGTCTTGAGATAGGTATGATGGTAAAATAAGAAACAGCAATCTGAAATATAGTGACCAGAAAAAGTGACAGAATAAATTTTGTGTGAAATACATAATTACAAGTAAAAAGAGAGCAGATACCTTGAAGATAATGATTATAAAAAGCAGAAATCAGCAGAGTAAAGCTGGTGATCGAAAGAATCAGAAAGCAACAGGTTACAGACTAAAGCTGGTGTATGATGGGCGATGACAACAGAAGGAAAAACACCGTGAACATTCCTTATTTACTTTGAATGAACTAAATCGTTAGCTTGAGATGTCAGCAATAAAAACAAATAAAGGGTCAAATGCTTTCCAGTTGTAATGTTATTCCTTGCCAGTCTGTCTGTAAAATACAGAAGAAAGATTTCTTTAAAAATGATGCTGCTTGCAGAAGGCAGGAACCCATTTGTCACAACCACAAACAAGCAACAAAATGCAGAAAAATAAATATGTAGGAAAAGGAAGATCCGAAGCTCCAAATGGATTTCATTGAGAATCCTACTTAAGGTCAAGAAATAGATGTACATATATATGGCCAAAGAAAGGGATAAAGGATGATGAGGTTGGAACTGAGAACTCAGCATGGTTGGCCACTTGTTCAGGTCCAGGGAGAATCTGATTGCTACCATGCACATTAGATTTGGTGGTGCTGCACCAGGATGGAGAATACGATGTGCATGGTTAGCATTGTAAGGGTACATGGCGTGAAAGCAAATGCCCCCATACAGCAGGAACTGTAAGCTGGTTCACTTAAAAACAGTGGGAAGTGACTTTTCATTGTTGTAGAGTTTTTTGCTCAGAAAAGAGACTTGCAGTGACCAATAAACCGACAGTGAGAAATACTGGCGCAATTGGGGAGGATTTTGACCCTTTCGGGACCTTTGAACTGTTGCCACGGATGTGCAGTAGTAACCTCGTTTGAGGGTTACCATTTGAGTATTCCGAACAAAATAGACATAAACACTGTGCACATAAACAATTCAACATTCTTTACATCAGATAAATGGCAAGTGCCCTGTTCTGGCCCTATACAATCATTTATTGACCTTTAATGTATACGATCTTCATATATATATTTCAAATATTAAACACTGTCTAGTGCTCATCCCACTCTTTGCTTGAATATTGCAATTGGATGTGATAAGAGTTCAGTACCATGCATGCATTACTTCCTAGCAAACAATATTATCGTTGAACGTTTTAAAATTCCAATTTAAAGTTTGAGTCTTTTTCTAATAGAGTATATATAGAGTGTTCACCAGTTTTATTTATTTGTCACCATTGATGTTATGTTTTGCGGACTGCAGAATGAGACTGATGGTGCAAAGTGGCCATTGGTTGAAGCTGGATAAAGAGTATATGATGGAGGAAATAAGCAGGAGTTTCAGATCATTTGCATAATTCCAAGAAGACTATTTTTCTCTAGAAGCCAAAGAGCTACGGGGAGTGGAATTTTCAAATGGTCGTTTCTATTTCTCTAATTCCCAGGCAGATGGAATTGTACTTCTATCTTCATAGAGTTCAAGGCTATTGTACATAGAGAAAGCAGATAATAATAAAATTTTGTCAGTTTTATTGAATGAAATATCCCATAATGTTTTACTGTTCCATCTGGTCTTTGAGATGTACGCTAATTGGTCATTTAAGACGACTCAGTTACAGAGAAATCCACAACTGTCATAGTACAAACATGAATTCAAAGCTGTTTTTAACCATGTGATGCTTGTATTTTATTTACTGAATATAATTTTTTTCTTCGATCTTCAAATGATTCTATATCCTCACGGCGAACGTTTATGGTCGCATAAATATATCTTGCCAAAGATCAATTCTCAAATATTTCTCTCTATATATTCTTTTTCAGAAGCTGAAAATTTACAGATGGTTTAAAGTCGACCGATTTAGTATTTAGGCCTATATATTGAACGAGAACAGATTTTTTTTATGTTGTAGTTCACAGTTGATCGTGTGTTCTTGTGGTCTGACGGATGTCAAATTTTTATTTCAGTTTTGCTTGGAAAAAATAGATTTTATTAAAGTACAGCAATTTGCGGAGCACAAAAATCCTGCTCAATTCAGAACCTGCTGGCGTTTATTGGGCATAGGACTAACTTCAAAGCGATCATCTAAGGCCTACCCTTGATGGCCCGAGTATCTTTTTGATATTCTGGCCAGTCGCCTCTGTTTGTTCATTTACTAGAAAATATTAAAAAACCTGATTCCTGAAAACTGTCTGTTCTAACATTAATGCTATCGGAACTGGAACGGCAACTGGTCTGCCCAAAATTGCGAACCACACTGGCACCCTCCAAAAATGGGTTGAAAATCTGTAAAGTTTCCTCATTTATATTGCATGTAAAGGTGTAAATAGCAAACAAAATAGAAATATAAGTTCCGAAATACATAAAACCAAAACTTTGAGAAAACATACATAAATATTAAATTTTCTGGCTTATTAGACTGAATCAGCTGAGTCCAATAATTTTAAGTTTGTTTTAGAATCCAAAATCATCACTGTAATCAATGACTACATCATTGTTCTGAAGTCTGGCTTATTAGACCGACTCAACTGAATCTAATAACTTAATGTTTGCTTTCTTTTGCTGAATGGCTTCAACCATTGCTGCTCTTTGATGTTTTAAATTAGTGGGTAGCTTATAGGTTTCGATCAGTGGACACACCATTGGTAAATTTATTCCCTTTCTAAGTTAATTTCCAGAGGAATGGGTATAGGAGGAAATGAAATAGGGCTCTATTTTGCATATAACCTAAAATGTAAAAAATGTGAAATAAGCTGAAAAATTAAAAACACTCCACTTTCTATCTTCTCCGTGTGAGGATTGATGGGTTTGATTTCATTAACAGACAGAATTTAAGTTAATTTTGAGATTTACCAACACCTTATTCGATGATTGGACTTTTTTTCCCCATATATCTCGGCTCCTTGAATTGTCTGAACAATCGATCTGGTTATAATCCACTGGTTCAGAGAATCAGTTCGATTTAAATTCACTAGTTTAAAGAAACATTTTGTTCGAATTTACTGGTTTAAAGAATAGGTTCAATTTGAATTTGTTGATTCTAATAACACAACTTTTGTACACAACTAAAAACCTGGTAGGCTTTACAACCTCCATCGACGAGTTTTGTTAACTTGGTAGGCTTTACAACGTCTATCGATGAGTTCTGTTAATCTGGTAGGCTTTACGTGGTAGGCTTTACGATGAGTTTTGATTTAAGCTTGATTTGGCCTAGTTGAAAATAACAGATCCACAATTCCAGCTTGGTAAGTGCATCGCCTTATTTGTTTTAACTTTCAAAGTCGTTCAATGCTTTATCTTAAATCTTATATACACAATGAATTGGTTATTACAAGAGAAACAAGCAAACATACAAACAAATGAAGTCTTTGTTAAATTTGACAGCATTGACAGTCATTCTTCAATGAGAGGTCATATGGGCCCCCCTGAGGCTAGCAAGGGAGATTTGGAGAATCAACCAATTTTGTGAGGTATTGACAAAAGCCAGGGAGAACGTACAACCTCTGTGAGTCAAACCAAAAGTCATGATGAACGAGATGCTATGTAAGTCTAATGCAAAAGTCAGGGGGAACGTACAACCTTTGTGAACATAGACAGTCTAGTGCAAAAATCATGGGGAATGTACAACCTCCGTGAGCATAGATAGACTAGTGCAAAAGTCGGGGGGAATGCACAACCTCTGTGAACCTAGTCAAGCCTTGTGAGCCATGAACAAAAGTCAAGGCATCTAGCAAAAGTTAGGTTGAATATAAAATTCCTATGAGCTAGAAACAAACAATATTCCTAATAAATGATATAAATGTATTGATCTAGTGCGTTGGCATGTGTAACATTATTCACCATGAAGAAAAATTCGAATTGCCTTGTAAAGAGTAGAGTTGTAGAAGTCAAAGTTGCATGTCTAAGTCAAATATTGTTGTCAAGTTGTTGCATGTTGCATGCATGACATGTGCATGCTAAGTTAGTACGCATGCATGCCAAGTCAAGGGTGAGTTGTAACTGAAGTCTCAAGTCTAGTTCTATTTTAGAACTAAAGTGTGAAGCTGAGTTATGTTAAACCATGCAAACAAGTTCCTAATTCGAGCCATCTACTTCTCCTCTTCACTCCTTTATAAGCAGAGGTCGACCCCTCTCTTCCACACAATGGTTATGCATGGTAAGGGTGAATGTAGAGACATCATATAGAGGCAGCATATAAATGCGCATAACAGTGCTGTCATAACAACATATAGAGGCAGTATAAAGGCGCACAACAGTGCTTTAATAACAACATATAGATGCAGTATAAAGGTGGATAACAGTGCTGCCATAACAACATACAAAGGCAGCATATAAAGGCGCAAAACAGTGCTGTCATAACGACATATAGAGGCAGTATAAAGGCACATAACAGTGCTGTAATAATAACATATAGAGGCAGCGTAAAAGGCACATAACAGTGCTGTAATAACAACATATAGAGGCAACATAAAAGACACATAACAAAGCTGTAATAACAACATACAGAGGCAGCATAAAAGACTCGTAACAGTGTTGTAGAGGCAACATATCAGAGGTGCACCTCAGTGCTTTAGAGACAACATATCAGAGGCGCATATCAATCAATTAGAGGCAGCTTCAACAATCCATATCAGAGCTGATATATCTGAGTCTTTGAAAACAACTCGGATACGTCTATATCAGCAAGGTCTCTTAGTTCTCTATCAAGTCAGAGTCAACTTGGCAAGCTCTTTAAGAGCAAAATTTTCATGGTGGATGTTTGTAAGTGATCTTACATTATTAATGCAATAAAAGAATATCTTTTGCCGAGGTTTTTTTTCCCTATACAGGGTTTCCCCAAGGTATATGTGTTGTTGATGTGCATGTTTACATATCTACATGATTATTGCTTTTCAGTTATGATTCTATATTGTTGAAATGTATTAAATTGGAATCATATTGTTGAAATGTATTAAATTGGAATCAAAGTGTTGAAGAATTCAAAGAAATAATCCGCTTAAGAAATCAAGCTCAAAATTTAACAGTCTTAACACAACTTATACATTGTACATTGCTCTTAACACAACTTATACATTGTACATTGCTCTGGGTATAAGATCAACTCCAAATTTATATGAACTTAGTCTTGAGCATTAAGACAAAATATATATCAATCTTATATACATAATGAATTGGTTCTTAATCTTATATACACAATGAATTGGTTATTACAAGAGAAACAAACAAACATACAAACAAATGAAGTCTTAACACAACGTACACATTGCGCATTGCTTTGTGTATAACATCAACTCCGAATTTATATGAACTTAGTCTTAAGCATTAAGACAAAATACATATCAAGTCCAAATATACTTAAACTTAGTCCCAAGTATTAAGACAAAGTATATATCAGTCTGAATTAGTGTTAAAGTATTAGATTAATTTCACACAAAACACAAGGATACCAATGCAATATAAAGGTTTGAGATCCAATTATATAGTGAAATAGGGAAAGGGTTATGACCTTTCTATTACACCTTCAAATATATTATTATACTATATTAATATAATCCATTTTTTTATATAGATTTTGAAGAAGTAACTTTGCGGCATTCTTTTTTTCTAAAATTTTGGATGGAGGATGATATTAATTGCAATGGATATTAGTGGTTGGTAATCTCAAAGGACTTTATTGGAATGCATCTCGCAAACTCCCATTGACATTGCGCCTTTGGTGATATGGCCACATCACTCAAGCTGTCTAACATTAGTAATAATCATTAACTCTAGATATACACTAACATCCTCTTGAAGCTTGACTTGGAGGTAAGGGAGAGACATTATGACAATTCTCCCTTAGTGACAACTTCATTACCAAGCAGAATACACAATTTGACAAATTTGGTCGTTGTCAATAATTTGGGAAGGATGTCTAGAATATGACAATTGTCCAAATGAATACACTAAATCTTGGATAAACATGCGAAATTGATGATCAATGCTAACTAGGATGGAGTGCTATCAAGCTCCCAACGAGAGTACATCGTTAGAACTAGAACCTCTCAAACACCTACACACAAACCTCTTTGGAATTGGAGAAGCAAACACATGTTTAGAAAAAAGTCATGCATTAAATTGGTAGTCTACAAACACATTCACATAGACCTTTCTAGAATTGATGAGGCAAACATAAGTTTAAACGAGCATAAGCATAAATGGTCAAGAAACATTGTTTAATAAATGACAAAGATGATGGCAAAGAGGCTCATGGCTATATGCTCATGAGGGTCAATAAGCAAATAAGCAAACCAAACACTTGACCATACTCTAATGACACTGAATAGGCTCAACAAGTGCTCCAAACAACATAGGCAACATGATGGTCCTCAAATTATAAAGTGTATACATGCTAAAAAAAACAACAAATAAAGGCACAATCGAGTTGTCATACACAAAGTCTTCTGAGTCAATCATCAAAAGGAGTAATGAGAATTGTACTATTGTACAGTGAACAAAACACATTGATAAGATGTCCTTGAGGATTAACACAAATGTTGCATTGAACGATTATCAATTTGTTTACAATTAACCTTGAAAGTGGGTATTGATCCAAAACTTTGCCGTCTATGCTTCTTAATTGCTGTTTTGCATGTAGAAATGTGGCAATAAGAACAATGATACCTAGGTGAAGAGTGGCACTATCTTCTATCAATATGATTAGGATGTTAATGCAATCTCGACATGGTTGGTGAAATATTTGGTTTCTGCTAATTATAGGGATTTGGTTCTTGTGAAACCATACAAGTAGGTTGTGCAGGGTTTGGGTCTTGTGGATTAGCAGTAGAAGCAACACGGGTACACACATTTGGGGATGCAGTTTCAACATATCCAATGCTTGCTTCAACTTGTCTTATCTTAGGTTGAGTTGGATCAACAATTCTTTGTTGAGACATCCCAAGCCCACCCGTTGTATAGCCCATTTGACAAAGTAATTTATAACCATTACTTTTATTATGCTTCTCGAGTATAGAGAGCTTTGCTTATGTGTAACCAAAAATGCACGTGTAGTTGCTTTAGAGGAATATTGAGTATCCTTTTGCAAAGTGCGAAGTACTTCTTCCTTCTTCTCCTTAGTATTTATGATTCATTTATTTTTTGTCTAATATTTTGATCAAGGTTGTGCAGGTTTTGAGTACGAAGTGTTAGTGGTGTTTCAAATCTCCATTCTTATCTCATTAATGAAATAGTGTAAGTGTTAGGAAGATACAGAGACAAAGAAAGAAGATGTGACTCTCCATTATGATGGTTGAGCTTCCTTTGCAATGGTCATCTAAGCTGTTCATTCACTTCACTTTGGTAGGCACACATTACATGCACTTTACTTCCAATTATGCTCTTCCCTTGAAACTCATATGCTTCTATGGAGCCTACAGTTAGGATTTATGCACTCAGTTGATGTGTGCTTAGGCTTATGCTTACTAGTCATAAGCACCATGCTTATTAAATTCATTATGTGCTTGGCTAAGCTTTGCACCCATACTTAGAAAATCCTTGGAATGAACTTTTGTTAGGTGCAACGCGTCTGGTCACCTCTATTATGGACTAACGTAGATCCATCTTAACCCTGGATCTATCAAGTGTTGAGAGTAATCAAATCATTTGAGGTGCAATTTTTTTGATCATTTAAGATGGATCTAGGATGTTTATAACCTACCTCAACTCTGTAGAACTCATATCTCACAACTTATGAAGATATGGATATATAAAAATGCAATTTTGATTAGCATCAAGATATTTATATTTGCATTGTAATAATATTTCTATGTAAATATCATGTATAATATCTCAATTTATCTGTAAATTTGAAATCTCTCTCTTTTTATCTCTTTATACAGTAGTTTTTATATTATCTATACATATCAAATCTCTTATATATATATATATATATATATATATATATGAAAAGAGAGATTTGATAGTCAAGTATGTTTGTGCATGTACTTGACTAACATATAATATTACTATCAAATCTCTCTTTTTCACACACACATACTTGACTAACATATAATATTACTATCACTATTTTTCGTGGCAAGTCAATCAATTTGGTGCTGAGAATTGCACTATTTAAAGAGCATGGAGGGTCATATGTTGATGATGATTGTGAGAAACTCCCTTGTAAACTATTTTTCTTTTGCATTAATATATTGCCTCAAGTGGCCATGTTGGCCAAGGTCGTGCACTGTTTCCCTATTAGAGGGTTTTAAACATGTAAAAACATTGATGTTATGATATTTGATTTGGTTGCGTGAGCGGTTGCATAAGGTGTTTGACCTGTGTAACAATACCCTGTTTTGTCGAACATGGTATCATATCCCATTTGAATACTTGCTCTAGTGGTTGATTGAGATCTTGAACTCGTGTTGCTGCATTTTTGGGTTTTTCTATTTCTGTGCATTTCTGGGTTAAACAAAATATTCCATTGCGTTCAAGGCACTTCTTTCAATTTGAAATACTTTTTTTTTTTCACTCAAAAAAGTTTTTGTTTTCCCAAGATAGAACCCTTTTTGTCAAATCCAAAGGTATAAAGTCTGAATATGCCTTTTTAAAATTTTTCTTTATGAGTTAATATTTCTGGTTTACTATTTTTATTCTTGGTTTTCTACTCTTTCCAATCTGTGTATGCATTTTTCCATGTGCTTTGTGTTATCTCGACAAATTAGAAACATAACATTTTTCTGCGTATGCTCTTTGCTTTATGCTTTGTGCGAGCTCAACAAATTAGAAACAAAGAGAAAACTTGCATTTTCTGGGTAAACTAACTGAGATCTAACTCCATTATTATTGAGATTCATTTTTTTTTTAAATTCCGCTTACTTTACACGCAAAAACAAGGGTTTTTATGCAGTTCAAGAAAATAATATGTATTAAAAAAACCCTAGATCAAATTTGCAATCTTGAGTAATCTCATAACTTGTTTTTAAGTGCATTTCACTTAAGTAATAAAAGTGAATCACCATAAAGTAACTTTAATATGTTTTTTAAATTAATTTTTGCATGTAACTTTAGTTTATAAAGTAACTTCATTGTAAAAGTTATTCTTACTTATTTTATAAAAGTGAGTCATTTCATAAGTAACTTATTTGTAAAAGTGAGCTTATAGGCAAAGTTAGAGACGGAAGAGATTTTTTTTTTACTCAGAGATCTCATTGTACAACTATCATCATGTGGACCAACTTTTATATGCTACATGACACTTTGGTTACTATTTATGCCTTTTTTTTTTTAAATGACACAACATTCAGATCCAAAGTTCGTTTTTAGTGTTTTTTTTAAACTGTCTACTTTTTCAAGAAATTTCTATCTAGATAGTCAGTGTTAGCTTTTTAATCCATATTATCTGCATATTTTAATATGGATACTAAGTGATCTTTTTCTTACCAATACCAACTACTTCTCATGGAAATCCCATATGGAGAATGTACTATGAAGTAAAAGACTATACCGGATTACTTGGGAAAAGAACAAGTCCCCACTAATGCTGAAAAGAAAGCCAAATGGGATAGTAAAAATGACAAAGCAAACAAATTAATGAGAATATCCATCTCTCTCGATTTATGGTTTCACCTTCAATTAATTGATGACCCAACTGAAGTATTGGACAAGCTAGAAGTCGTATTTGGTAAACATAATGCGATTCAAGCCCACCAACTTGAAAATCATTGAATAACTTTAAATCCAAATGATTTCCCTTACATTGAAGTTAATTTATCTAACTTCAAAGCACTTAGATTTTTATTTAAAGAATGTAAAATAGATATGAAAGATGACCGATGCATATATGTTATTCTTGCTAAGCTTGGTAGTGCATATTCTATCTTTATATCTACCTTTTATGCCACCATAGAAACTCTAGGGGATTCTTATCAAGATCCCACTCTTGAGTCTTTTGTGAATCTCTGATTATAGAGAAAGATAAGCTCTTGCATCTTGGAGTGATCATCATTGTAGGTACATTCAACAAACCCTTAGTAGCCCAACCGAAAGGTAAAACCATGCATCCAAAGAAGCAACATCCTCGCAACAACAAGGAAAACAAGGGTCCCAAACCCTCTTAGATAACTTCTACTCCCAAATGTGACAAAGGACCAAAATAAAAAGGTAAGAAAACTGACATGCATTGCAATTTTTTTGGGTGAGATGGTCATTTGGAATCTAAATGTTTTAAAAAGATGGAAGCCTTAGTGAAGAAGCACAACATCAATCTTGATTCTTCTTCTTCTAACTCTTCTTCTCATGGACATGCACTTTCTACTTCTAGTTTCTCTTTCAATGCAACATCTACTTCTTGCTTTGAAGAGTGACTTATTGAGTCT
>ML792735.1:0-14420 GCA_009831015.1 Picea engelmannii | reverse complement strand
TCTTGACACCAAATTTTCTAGATGCCATTCTGACCCCGTTGTCTATACCAAGAAAATAGGAAACCATCTCATAATACTTGTTCTTTATGTTGATGACCTTATTCCTTACTAGTAGTGACCCTAAACTCTCAACCCATGTGAAATCCAACCTTACGAAGAAATTTGAAATTACAGACTTAGGTTATTTGCATAATCTTTTGGGCGTCCAAGTACTGCAAACCAAGGAAGGAATTTCCCTTTCATAGTCAAAGTATGCATGTGACATTCGCCACTTTCACATGGAATATTGTAAACAAACCTCTTCTCCCTTTTAGTCTCGAGTCAAACTTGTAGCCACCTGTAGTACTCTTGAATTCGATGCCACTTTGTACCATCAGTTAGTTGGTAGCCTCTTGTATTTCACTCATACTTGTTTTGATATTTCCTTTGTTGTTGTTTTGTTACCCGGTATATGAAAACACCCCATGAAATCCATTGGAAAGAAACAAAAATGATACTTTGGTATATTGTAGGATATATTTCAGTTTGAGATACATTACGATTTAGGGGGGAATCCTTTGTTGGTTGGTTTCACTGATTCAGATTGAGCCGATGACCTTGATGGTTGAAAGTCTACTACAATTTATGTTTTAAGTCTTGGTTCTGAATCTATTACTTGGGTTTGTAATAAACAACATCCTCTTGATATTTAATTAGTAGAAGCATAGTACCAAGCAACGATTAATGCAAGTCAAGAAACCTTGTGGCTTAGATAGATCCTTTTAGATTTTGGATTCGAGAAAAAATGTCTGACCACTCTCTAGTGGGAGAATCATAGTGCTATAAAGCTCACCAAATATTTAATTCAACATCAACGCAAGAAACACATTGATATACAAATGAATTTCATCAAATTTATCATTCATGATCGAGTTCTTGACGTGCTATTTTTCCCTACAAAAGATCAAATTGCAGACATTTTCACAAAATCTCTTACAGAAGAAAAGTTTTCCAAACTTCAATCTATGTTAGGAGTTCAAGAAGTTGTCATTAAAGGGGTATAGGCTCTAATGCCTTCTTCCTTCTCCTATTGTGTCACCTTCATAAATCCTTCAATCGTATCCCAAGTTGTTCTTAAGGTGGGGTGCTAGGATATTTAGACACTTACAAGTTAGTTAAGATCAACTCGGTTTAATGTGTCTTAAGGTAAAAGTATGTTTTCTTAGTATGCATTAGTATGTATTTGTAGTTATGTAATCCGATGGTTACGATATGTTCTAGACATAGAGTGATTTGACAACTTATATTCCTTGATCTTAACATCTATATTGATTCATGGCTCAACCCCCGATTGGTCCATCATCTTTATTTAAAGAGCATGAAGGGTCATTTGTTGATGATCGATTGTGAGAAACTCTCTTCTAAAATATTTTTCTTTTACATTAATATATTGCCTCAAGTGGCCATGTTGCCTGGGGTTGTGGAATGTTTCCCTCTTAGAGAGTTTTAACCATGTAAAAACACTTGTGTTATGATCTAGTTATGTGAACAATTGCTTAGGGTGTTCGTCTTGTGTGGGAATACCCTATTTTGTCAAACATGCCATTGTGATAAAGTGAATTATTGTTTCCAACGAATTGTTTATAACAAGAATTAATATAATTTTGTTGATGAAGAGTAGATCTTCCATTAAAAAATTGTGCAGAAGTCGCTTCTAAGAGAAGCTCATGTGCCTACAACCATCAATCCATCCAAAAGAAGAAGCTACTCAACTGTTGGAGAAAAAGGAGCATTTGATTGCAGTTGGAATGATTTGCTTTATTATTTTGTGTTTGGGATGTATTGTAGTAGCAACCGAATGTGGATGCTTTCTGTGGTGTACCTTGTTAGATTTTGTTAAATTGTTTTCTAATCATGGCTGAATTGGATCTTGTAGACTATATCTTGTTTGAGTACTAGTGGTTGGCAGTAATTACTAGCAATGAAAATGTAGATTTCACGGGGATTTTGTGGAAAAGAAGAGATCCATGATGGATAAGGATGGCCACAAAAAAGAGGCACCCTCAACTACCGAGCCACTAGTAATGAATGTCAATTGGAACACAAAGGCGAAACATTCACGAGCTCAAATTTAAAGAAGCATATCAGCATATGCATTATAATAAGGTACAACAATGATAAGCCATAGAGAGAAGACTTACAATAATTATGCATGAATAAATTTGTGAGAACATTCAAGTATTTGTCAGCTCGTATTCATTGAAGGAGGCCCATGTGGATGAAGCAGACAACAAAAGAGGCAAGTATACAATCTTATGGTCAAAGAAGAAAGATTGCATGCACACTAACAAAGAAATGAAGCAAATCAATCAATATATGTTTGGGTTGAAATGCAAAATATTTCTTTATTATTTTTTTAATGGTCATATGGGCCATGGGATATCAATGAAGTCAAATAGTGAAGAAGGGTAGACTTTGATATGCAAAAGAATCGAAAGTAATCATTGACGTCATTGTCAAAACTATGGATGAGTTGTCACATGATGTTGAGTTGTTACATGATGTTGGACAAATTGTAAATATTTTGGTCACCAATGGATGAGTCGTTACATGACGTTGGAAACATTGTAAATATTTTGGTCACCATGAAGGTGATGGATGTCATAGTCTAAAGTGTAAAGTAATGGGTTCACATTGTTTTCGAAGATGATAAAATGTATGTGTAAAAGGAATACGAGTCTAAAAGATTTCTTAGTTGATGTCTAGGGAGATAATAAAGGTCATACCTTTGTTGGAGAAGGAAATTTTGGGGTTAAGTGCAACAAAAGAGGATAAGAACTAAGGAATCGACCAAGGGAGGATCGTGCACCAGAAAAGAAGGGAAAGTAGTGTGACATAAGGGAAAAGGAATCAGCGTACCGAAAAAGAACGAAGGCCATTACAGAATAAAAAAAATAAAGGGTTGGATCGAAGACCAACCACGTGGAAGATAGTTAGAAAGTGGGAAAGTGGAGTCCACTTATAATTAGGGTTTTTGAGTCATAATGTAAGGTTTTTTACCCATTTTGTAACATAAATATGATGTATGAGGTAGATAGGAGGTCATATCTTATCTTAGGACTTGTGTGTGAGGAACCACTTTTGGAGAAATTTTGAGTCTTAAGTCGCAGTACTAGGTTTTGGCTAAGAGCCGTGGAGCTCGATTTGTATTAGTGTTGGAGAATCATGAAGCATAATTGAGGGTCAGTTCACAACCTATCGATCTTAGTGCGATGCTGGTTAGCCTCACCATTCATAACTTTATGATGTAATGTGCACAACACTATTTTGATGAAGAATAAGAAATAGAGGAGAAGATATTTGTGGATGTAGCCCAAGGGGGGTGAACCACAGTAAAATCCCGTGTTGCATTGTGTCTGGATGGATTTTTGTTGATTTTATGCTTAATGATGAATGAATGGTTAGATGAATGCATCTATTAGTGTTTATTTACAATGTGTAGTACTAATAATGCATAATGGATAAAATCGTATATTTGATGAATGTTATGGTATAATGCATGTTAAATTAGAAGTAGAAGTAAAATGAACATCCCCAATACCTTCCATGATTGCAAAAATCGACATCCTGCAGTCACCCATAAGCCATCTTGGGTGATATTGTGTTGTGCACTCTATGCACGATGTAGCCTTCTGGTTTACCAGAAGGGATGATGATGAAAAGGGTTTTTTTGAAGAATTAAGGTAGAACCCGGGTCAACCCATACATCCAACAAATGGTTCCGTTGTCGACTGGAACTCATAAGGACAACTTGGAATGGGTTTGGTGAAGAAGTTGAAATGGTAGAAAGGAATGTTTAGGCCGTGGAACCCTACAAAGAAAGATATTGAAAGATGGTTGGAGACAAAACAACTCAAGTTCACACAGAAAGATAATATAAGTACCATGTATACACCACACCAGTATATGTAGAGGTATGTGTTTACTGATTTGCATGGGGCATATTTATGTTATTTTCCATAGTTATTATAAGAGTGGATGTTGAGGTTGAAGGATACACATCCGACTAATCAGATAAGACCAGCAGAGTGGACTGCCAAGAACATTGCATCACTGGAAAGGGTTAATAATAAATTCACACACATATTGAATTTTTCGTTAGACAATATTATTGCGGGGTTTATTACTGAATTTGCAGTAGACACAACAAATTCATACACTACTGCAAAGTAGGATTTCTTGAAAGGACCAAGAGGGAGGTACATTAGGTGACTTTACACATCGATTAAGATCTTATTGCATGATAAAGGCATGATGACCATGGAACCAAACAACTAAATCAATATGCGTGCATGGGGGAGATGGGGGAAGCACTAAAAAAGATCAGAGATATGGAGAAGGCTTTGGACGAAGGCCATAAGGAGGAAGCAGTGGACCCCATAATGATGGATGAGGAACATATCAAGGAAATAATAAGGAAAGCAAGAGTGACACACAACAGATGACCCTACCAGTATAAGATCAATAGTAAAAGAGGTAAGTATCCGAGCAAGAGGGCTTGGATAGTGATGAGCAAGAGGTAGAGGATCTCTGTGCGGCAAGGAAAATTGAGGAAATCTTGCATGCCACATATGAGAGGAAAACCAAAGGTCAATGGTCTGATACAGAAGAAGGCTCTCCATTCCAGATCTGAATTAGTGTGGAACCCACAACCCCATGTGCAACTAAGACATATTAAGAATAAAAATCAGTTAAATAGTAAGTGATTAATGGTAGAAGAATTTTTACAGGACATGGTTCTAGTGGAAACTCAAGCAGAAGTGTAAGTTCAGTAAGTAGTAGTCAAGTATCTACATTCTGCGGAGGTGGTAGTACAAAAAAATTCACAATGGTAGGACAAGATCCAACTATTAGGTTACCATAGTTCCGAGGAGAAGGGTCGGAGGACCCATAAAAGTACTTGTTTATCTCTGAGAAGATATGGGAAACTAAGTAGATTATAGATGAAGATACAATGGCTGCACAGTTGGAAATCACATTCAGAGACTGCACATTAGAATGGTACATGGGTCTTGCATCAAATAATCCAACGAGAGTGCCTACAACTGTAGTAGAAGTGAAGAGGAAATTAATCAATGAATTTTAGAAACCAAGCTCAGCAGATCAGTTCATGAATAAAATGATAGAGATCAAGTAGAAACCATGAGAAGTATGGGAGGTGGACCAGAAGTTCAAAAGACTAAAATGTAAGTTGAAGTACCCTATTACTGATATGCAACATAGACATTTATTTGTTAACTCTTTGTTGGCACATTTGAAGTATCCTTTGAGACAACATAAGTTCCAAAGTCAGGCTGAGGCTCTGCAAGCAGATTTATAGTTAGAGGAAAATAAATATAAGCTGACAGATCCAGCTTTGGAATAGTTGAGACAAGACCTGAAGAACTTAACATTTCAGTTGAATCAGAATAAAGGTAAGGAAAAAATGGAAGGTGTTTGGTGCACACTATGTAGAACTGAAGGGCATCATAATAATGAATGTCCATTATTTGAGTAGTACATAAGAGTGGGTATGCCAAACCATTTATCTTCAGGAGGACCATGGTGTGATATTTTTAAAACACATGGGCATGATCCGTATCATTGCCCCATGATGCAGAAGTATCAGATAATACCGAAGAGTACATTTTGTAATTTTTGCAAGTCAGTTGGACATGAAGACAAGGACTGCAGAAATTTGGAGATGATGAAAGATAGGATTTCAGATACATATATGGCGCAAGATGAACACATAATAGGAAAACTGATGCAGTAGTTGCAGTATAAAAACGCGCAACAACCATAGTATAATACAACACAACATTTTCAACCACAACCACAATACAAAAATGCGCAATAGTTTGGAGCACCACTGCAGTATAACAACACACAAAAGTGCACAACACCACCACAATATAATAATGTGCAACGGCAATACAATCAAGGACCTTAGTATAACACACCGCACAAAGATAATCAGGGTAACATAGGAGGATTTAGAGGAGGAGGCCGTGGAGGAAGATGCTTTGGAGGAGGAGGCCATGGAGGAAGAGGATTTGGAGGAGGTCGAGGACTAGTAGTTTGTCACAACTGTCAGAAACCAGGGCACTATGCAAGAGACTTCCCGCAACCACCTACGACATGTATGTATTGTCACATAGCAGACCATGAGACAAAATAATGTATGACACTTTTGGTGAAGATACAGGACAAAAGGAACCAAAACAATCAAAACGTACAATGGATTTCTATGGAAAACAAAGAAGAGGATGGGAAGAAGATCAACATAGATACTAGAGGAGGATCCAAGACAAGAGAATATGCAACAAAGAAGGATCATGATCAGTACCAGTGGGTCAGGAAGAATACAACGCTTGAACACAAATTTGACACACACAAAGAGAAAGAGATATTCAAAGAGGCCAGGCAGGAGATTTTGAAAGAAAATATTGATTCTGATTCAGGAAAAAAACCAGTAGATGAGATACTAGTGTATGAAATGCCTCGACTATTTGATTATACCAACAAAGAGAAACCTTCAGAGCAAGTAAGTAAGTTAATAAACTTTCTGGGGTCATGTGTAAAATTGCTGAATGATAAAAATTCTTTTCAAGTACTGCAGAATTTGTTAGAAAAGTGTAATTCAGGGGAAGAAGGGGTAAAAAGAGTGAATCAGGTCCATAAGAAGAGAAGAACAAGTAGGGAATTCAGGCTGACTGCAAACATTGGAGATTTCAATATGGGGGATATTATACTATACCTAGGGTTTGAAGTCAATGTTCTACCCAAGAAGACATGGGAAGCTATGGGAGAACCTCAATTGGGGTATTCACCTATTCAGTTAAAGTTAGCAAATCAACATAGAATGGTTCCTATTGGAAGACTGAAAGGGATACCAGTAGATCTATATGGAGTGCACACCATGGAAAACTTTGAAGCCATTGACATAGTAGATAATACTTCGCCATATCCAACATTGTTGGGCTTGGCTTGGGATTTTGATAACCATACTATTATTAACTTGAAGAAAAGGAAGATGATCTTTGAATCTAGAGAATACAGAGTCATTGCACCATTGGATCCTTTAGAAGGAGGAAAGTATGTGGAAACTGCGACAAACCATATTCTTATAGAAGATGTAAATCAGTTATACAGAACAACCACACATGAAGAAGATTATATCAACCCAACTACAGATGGCATGCTCAGTTGGAGGATATCAGTTCTTGTTCTTTAGACTCTGACGTAGCACTGGAGAAATGGCAGCCGTGACTACATGAATTATCCACTATAAGATGTGCCAGAATGATGCGTGCGTTGAGATGGATTGGTTCAGAGGTAAGAGAAACTCTTACTTTTTATGGCCTGAATGACTTAGAAGAATTTCTAATGACGTTTAAATTAGAAGTAGTAGAAAATCATAGATTATTGGTATTAGATGTTACTTTAAAATATACACCTGCCGGCTGGTGGGGTACACAAGGAGAATATCAACAATTGGTTTCAGTGCAAGAGGTTACTACGGATAAGATTCGGCACAGAGTAGGAGAAAAAAGTGTTGGAGAAATATGAGGGATTTGGACAACCTAAAGAACATGCAGATAAGTGCATGGTTCAATGGAGATTAGTACCACCAAAAAAATGGCCACATCATTTTATTCACACATTAGAAGGCATTCCAAAGAACTGGTACACAAAATAGGAACAATGCAGAGAAACTATGAATTGGGAAGAGATACAACATAATTTAGTAGTTACATTTTCCTTTGAAGATGAAAGTACATAGATAGATATATCACTGAAAGTGGTAAGAGACAAGATATTTGAAGAACCAGAATTTGAAATAATCCAAACATATCAGAATAAGACGAGATAGATAGTTAAACAATTACTACACTATTATCATGTCGCAGAAGAAGAAGACCCAACATAAGAGAATCCATGCAATATCCAGATCTCATAAGTTTAAGGAGAAAGGGAAATATAAGGTCCAAATATAGATTCAAAAGATTATGTTGCACCATTAAACATCAACAAGGTAAACATTGGAATTGTAGAAAACCCAAAGATTGCAAGCATTGGAGATTATTGGGATAATCAAACAGTAGAAAGAATCACAAAATTACTGAGCGAGTACAATGGCTTGTTCCGAGTGACATTTTTAGAGATGAAGGAATTAGTAGGAGAGCTAGGAGAGATGAAGATCCCTTTGAAGCCATAAGCCAAACCTATAAGACAAAGACCTTACAGATTGAACCCAATATATAAGGAGAAAGTAAAGGCAACAATTCACAAAATGTTACAAGCTCGTGTCATAGAATTTGTGGAAGAATCAAAATGGATTAGTCCTATGGTGGTACAGGAAAATTAGCAAGGAGGAATCAAAATTTGTGTAGATTTGAGAAAATTTAATGATGCTTGCTTATATGATCCTTTTCCTACCCCATTTACAGATGAAGTTTTGGAGAATGTAGGGGGTCAATAAGCTTATTCATTTACAGATGGGTTTTCAGGATACCATCAGATCAATATAGCACTAGAAGATAGACACAAGACACCATTTGCTACAAAATGATAATCATTCCAGTATACAGTTATGCCATTTGGGTTGAAGAATGCACCTGCAATTTTTTCAAGAGTAGTAGTATCATCCTTCAAGGATTTCATTCGTAAGTTTTTAGAAGTTTACTTGGATGATTAGACAATGTTTAGTTTATTGAAGGATCATTTTGAAGCATTAAGGATGATGTTGGACATATGTAGATAGTGTTATATATCATTGAATATTAAGAAATGCATTTTCAACACACCTTTTAGTATTTTGTTAGGGAATGTAGTATGTAAACATGGTCTGCTGATTGATCCTGCTAAAATTGTTGTCATAGTAAACTTACCACCACCGAAATCAGTGCACCAGTTGAAAGTCTGCACATTGGATAAATTACAGATATGACATAAAGAGGCGCAACACAGGAAATATTATCTCAACTTATGGAATTAGAAGAAGACAAAATCATAGCTAATTTCCATTAGGAGGTACATAAAGAAAAAGATAAATCATGGCATGACAAACATGTTAAGAAGAAGAACTTCAAAGTAGGAGATCTGGTTCTCCTTTATGACAGTAAATATTTTCAGCACCCAGGGAAACTTAAAATGCATTGGCTAGGGCCATACTAGATAAAGTCTGTCATAGATGGAGGTGTTGTACGGTTGCAAGATTTAGTAGGCAAGGAAGTTTAATGACTAGTGAATGGTAGTTGACTGAAACTATATAGGGACATTCGACCTACTAACCCTCAGTAAATTACAACATAGAAAGTAGAATTGTACATATTGTATATAATAGGAAGAAAAAGAAGAAAAATAAGAAAACGAAGAAAAAAAAAGGAAAAAGTAGAAAAAGAAGAAAAATGAAGAGAAAACTAGAAAAATGAAGAAAATACCAAAAAGAAGTAGTTAGAGGAATAAGTGGTAATGACAACGCGCAACAGAAAAAAATTTAAGGTGACCAAAATTAAATATAATGGACGTAGGATAACTATGACAGAAGGGAATTCCAGTGCGATGGATAAATATGACAACAGAAAAGTACTACGCACCGAAAAAATGAGACAGTTAGGAAAAGAAAAAATCGGCCGTTGGAAAAGGAAGGCACGAAACAAACATTTATGACAGTGGAGGAAGCGTGCCTGGTAAGATTCAGAGCATTTATGATAGTACTATAGAAACAAAAATAGGGTTTGACAAGCCACATTTTGATTTTGAGCGAACACAGAGCTAATGAGCGAGAAGCTACGAACGAACAGACGATTTAACAACTGGTTGGTGAAGATTTTTGAACAAATCCACGTAGATTCAACTATGATTTCACCACCTAAATTCATATCTCCTACTAGGATAGCAAGACAAACATGAGGTTCCACAAGGCTGCTGCAAGAGCCAACATTGGAAGCAAAAATCCCCATGTAGATGGAGGGAGTGGTAGATGTCGATGCCATTCCTTCCCCGGTCATCGAACCGATGAGACCTACAATAGTGGAGGAGCAGGAGCGAGTCCTTGTGACATAACATATGTAGAATGATCCACAAGACACCGTAGAGGGGCAAAACCTGACACAGAAAACAATCCAACCCACATAGGAAGTAGACAAGGAAAGAGCCAAGTTTGATGAGCCGAGGGTTCAAGGACAGGTAGAAGAGATCACATGGCAACAAGAGTTTGATGTTGAATAGGAAGAGGAATATAAAATGCGTTAGGAGGCATGACCCTCAAGGGCGCCAATAAAGGGGAAAGGAAAACAAACAATCCAAAGGTCACAACCCAAATAACTACAGGTAACCCTTGTGTTATTTCACATACCAACATGAGTATAGGTTTTACTAGACTTGCTAGGCTACATAGATAAACTGCGCTATTCTGACCATGATGTAAGAGACACAGACAAATTTTTGTATTTTGCGCAACAGGTATACTTGGAGAGAAAAGGGGTCAGCGTGACATGAGTACCAATGCTAGAACCCAAACAATGGATAAAAGGCCTATATAACACAAGTATAATGAACCTGCTAGAGATCCCACATTTTGGAAGGGAAAGGACCTAAATAAATACGTCAAACAGTTACTCGTAGTGATGCATGGAGGTATTCTATGGATGGATACACAATTTTCAATTGATGTTGATCTAGTTGCCAAAATAATAGGTCTTCCCACAGATGGTGAGCAATCTATGCAGGATCTGGATGACAAGACCAAGGAGAAAAGAGATGAAACAGACCTATGGAACATAGAGAGGATCTAGGGGGATCATTATGAATAGAATTAGTGAACCCACGACAATGTTAGAAACCAAACTTATGGCCTATAAATTACTCATGAAGTGTCATAAAGAAGAGGTGCCAACAGGGGTAATAGAAGCAGCCGCACAGTGCATGGAGGGAACTGTATTGAGTTGGAGCCCATACTTGCTAAATTCATTTTTGGATGATTGCAAAGATGCCTAGGACTTAGGAATAGAGTTTCATTACTCCTGGATAATCATATTGATTGCATTAGTGGGATGGAAACACCCCAAATACAACATGTTCTGTCAGAGAACCGGAAAGTGCCGCTCAATAGAGTACGAAACACTGTGGCACACAACTGCCGTAAGGGAAAGACAAGAAAATTCCAACATATTCATGACATATCTTGAAGAGATACAAGAAAAGGTGGCAGAAACTTGGAGGATCCCACCATAGGTGGTGGAGGAGTGTAAAAATATAGCCAACTTCAAAGCCTCAAGAAACAATATGTGGATCAAAGAAAAAAGGGATCCACAGAAGGAGTGGATGCAAATGCGATACTGCATCATAACAAAGGAAGTGAAATGGGAAATGAAGGATTGGAGGGAAGAATGGAAGGTTCTAGTAGATCCACAAAATACAAGCAACCAACAAAAGACAAGAAACCAACAGAAGCAGGATAATCAAAAACAAAGGGTACCCAACAGGAAATACAAGAAGCGCAAAAAGAAATACAAGAGCAACCGCAAGATGCATGAAGCAAACATGGGGGAGCACAACAACAAAGAAAAAACCTACCCCAAATCTTGTTACACAACAAAAGGACTACATAGATGCCAATAATGGTGCAACACAAAGGAATGAAAACATCCCTACACAAGAGGGACAAGCAGGAAGGGACATACCAGAAACCCCACTCACAACAAAGCAAACCGAGTCAAGGGAACCTAAGATAATTATCCTACAGAGAGGATGGGTGTGCAAGAAAATGAAGGTGCACAAGGAGATTTCCCAATACACCATAACAAAAGATGACGTGGAATTAGTCATAGAGAAAGTACATGACCGCACTATAGAAGAATATAATGAGGCAGAAAAACCAAGAGAAAGAATAATGCAAGAGATGACAAAGGTCAAGAAAGTCTTGGAGCAGATATGATTTTCCAAGGCACATCACAAAGGGGAAACAAATCAGCAAAAAAAAAAGCAAAAATAAGACATGTCAACACAGAATGAGAAGGAGACAATGCAAATAACGACAAAGGAAAGTGACAACTTTAGTATTACTAAATATATGCTGCAAATGAAGGAAGACCAGGTGCAGAAACATGTCAAGGACGTAGAGCATCTGGAATTGGTATTGGCCAAGGTACCAACCAAGGCATTATATAAGTTGCAAATGAGAATGGAGCAAGAAGTACAATCCAGGGCCAGGATGGATACAACAAACCTGGAAACAACTAAGGAAGCCAAAGAGGTGCTAGAGACAGTTTTTATAGAAGTACGAATAGAAAATGAGGAAGAAAAATGACGCGTAGAGAAGACGGAGAAAAGACTTGAGGAAGTATTTAAAACAATTCCGGATAGTGCACTAGCAGGAGAAATCAACACAAAAGAAAAGGTAAAGAGGATAGAATAGATAATGGAGGGATACAAGCAAGAGATAATAGAGTTGGTTGGGAAGATTACACCAACCACCCCTCCAAAGGTTAGAATAGAAAGGGAACAATAGGAAAAGTAAAAATCAGATCTTTTGGCATTGGAAGTAAAGGAAATAGCTAAGCTCTATGAAAGGACAACACAAATATGGACAAGCTTGGCAGAAGATGAAAGGATCTATAAGTTGGATTAGAGGGAAGAAAAGTTGAACGTTGCAGTTCATGATCTAAAACAAAGGCATAAGACAATGCCTATCTCGAAGAGACTAAGGGCAGCGCAGGAGATGAAAAACCTATAAGAAGAAATGAAGACAATCTAGGAGGAAAGACAAAACATACAATTTGATTTAGAGCCCCTGCAAGAGCAAGCAATAAAAATGATAACGGAGTTGAAAACAGAGAAATCTAGAATGGAACATGTGCACTAAGAAAGCATACAAGTGCTGAGGAGCACATCACAACGTAGGTTGTGGAAACCCTCATAAAAAAGAACATGCAGATGAAGAAAAAAGGAGATGAACTAGCAAAGAAGTTCCACGAATTGGATAAATCAGTGTAGGAGGCACACACAACCTGAGTGGCTCGAGACGAGCCATAGCTTAGTGTTGGGGGCTTGTTGGAGAAGGAAATTTTGGGTTTAAGCACAACAAATGAGGATAAGAGCTAAGGAATGGACCAAGGGAGAATTGCACACCAGAAAATAAGGGAAAGCAACACGACAGAAGGGAAAAAGGAAGCAACATGCCAAAAAAGAAGGAAGACCAGCACAAAATCCAAGAAAGAAAAGGTTGGATCGAAGACCAATCGTGTGGAAGACAGTTAGAAAGTGGGCAAGTGAAGTCCATTTAGAATTAGGGTTTTTGAGTCATAATGTAAGGGTTTTTACCCATTTTGTAATACAAATATGATGTCTCAGTAGATAGGAGGTCATATATTATCTTAGGACTCGTGTGTGAGGAACCAATTTTGGAGAAATTTTGAGTCTTAAGTCGCAGTACTAGGTTTTGGCTAAGAGAATTGGAGATCGATTTGTATTAGCATTGGAAAATCATGAAGCATAACTGAGGGTATGGTCGCAAGCTATGGATCTTGGTACGACACTGGTCAACCTCACCATTCATAACCTTTTGATGTAATGCATGTAACGTTATTTTGATGAAGAATAAGAAATAAAGGAGAAAATCTTTGTTGACGTAGCCTAGGGGGGTGAACCACGATAAAATCCCGTGTTGCAATGTGTCTGAATGGATTTGTGTTGATTTTATGCTTAATGATGAATGAATGGTTAGATGAATGCATCTGATTAGGGTTATTTACAATGTGTAGTACTAATAATGCATAATGGATAAAATAATAGATATGGTGAATGTTATGGTAGAATGAATGTTAAAGTAGAAGTAGAAGTAAAATGAACATCCCAAATCCCTTCCATGACTACAGACATCTGCGTTTTGCAGTCACCCATAAGCCATCTCGGGTGAGACTACATTGTGCACTTTGTGCATGGTGTAGCCTTCTGGTTTACTAGAAGGGGTGATGGTGAAAAGGGTTTTGTTGAAGAACTAAGGTAGAACCCGGATCAACCCATTCATCCAACAACCTCCTATATTAAAAAATGGAGAGAATAGAGTGCATGTTTGGTGTTACTCGACATCCCAAGTTGTGAGTCCACATTCAATAGCTTAGTTTGAGAGATGACATTGGCATGTCAATTTAGTTTGTCAAGCCAATGTCATATATCTCTTGTTAAAGTGTAACGACACTTGAACAAGACACAACAATTAAATTATGCAAGTGAAAAGAACATAGTCTCATCAGATCACAATGGTCATGAAGCAAGGGCATATAACCTCCAAACAATTTGATTGGTCCTAATTTGTAAATGAGTTTATGATTTGGGCACATGATTGGTACCAAGGAGTGATGCAAACCTTGGTGATGTTGTAAAGCATTTGGAAT
>ML792734.1:363688-393153 GCA_009831015.1 Picea engelmannii | reverse complement strand
AAATTAGAAAACAATAGCAATATAGGAAAAAATTGAACCTTTTAAGTATTTGTGAACATGCAGGCATAAATAATTAACAAATTAAATACCTTAGTATCTGTGTGAGACATGTGTTTGATAAACCATTCAAAACCTTCAGGTTCGCCAACAACAATATAGCAGATAAAATATTTTTTGTTGAACATTCATAAAGAGGTTGACGTGACTTCTCGAGTAGAGGATCAACATCATGATTATCATCCTGGTTGTCCTCTTCCATTGGAGAAAATGTGTCTTGGATCAATCTATGTATCTCATATTCCTGATTTGAATCACTAACATTATCTCCATCCATATCATCATTAATAACTTGATCAATAGCTTCAATATTTTAATCTCGAAGTTCATCTACATGTAAAGTAGTATTTCTGCTAGTACTGGGCAAATAACTCTCTGGAGGTTGACACTTTGGGGGAATCGTCTATATATTTAAAAACAACATAGAAAATTTAGTGTGTATAGAAAATATAAAACTCCCGTTAATAAATATTACTAAAATTCATGACATACTGATTATTACAGAGAATACATTAAATATTGAATCCTCTTACCAAGGGACGATATTCATAACCCCCTTTGGCGTGCCCCTTTTCCCTAAAATGTTTTTGGATTGTTGTTATTAAAAGTCTTCTATTTTGCAAGCCTATGCAATCATAGCAAGGGAAATAACATTTTCCATTGCTCCTCGCCTCTAATGCCTCTCTTAACCGAGCAAGCTTCCTGTCATTTTTGTTCATTGTGACAAATCCTTGTCCTGACAAGTAATTGTCTTACCTACACCATACCAAACATTAAGTTGTCAATTTTTTATATTTTGGCCACTCCTTTCAATTATGATATGTTTATTTACAGTGACCTACATCTTTATAATAAGGTGATCATATGTGTAGAGGATCAACATCATGACAACATAGACAACATCTTTATAATAAGGTCATATGTGTACAAATGTTTTCTTTATATACGACATATATACCTAACATAAGTTTAGGGTTAGTGTTTATGTTTCTTATTAGTCCCAGCTAAAGCAGGGAATATAGCAATCAATTATTATCATTTCATAGATCAGGGTTGAGTTTCAAGAGCAATTCCATATCTTGATCAATGTAAAGAGAGAGAGATTATAGCTACAATTGAAGCGGAAAGGGTATGTGGATTCCATAAACCTAGAATATTATGGAATCCACATACCCTTTTCCATAGAAAATACTAACTATATCTAAAAACCAAATACATGAAACATGGTACTACACATATTATAATATATTATCAAGGAAAAAACAAGCTAAATGCAATTTGGACATTAAAAAAAACAATTACAAGTTAAATGAGTACATCAATAAAAAATAACATAATAACCTTGCAAGTTCAAAATCCGAGCTATGTAGATCAAGAATTGGATTTGTTCAACCGGTGGGTGACGAAAAAAATAAATAGCTCAAACAAAAGCCAAGAACGGTGTCACAACTATAGCAATTGTATTGCAAAGTCTCTTAAAGTCACGTATATATAGATAAAATCGTCAACTAGCAGTTAACACCGACCAATGAGATAGGAAAAACTTTCATCTCTATTTCCACGAACGTTTTTCGGTATAGTGATGAAAATCCCGACTAAGTTAAATTAAGATTTTCGTCGATATTGCGACGAATTTTCATGGCAATATCCACAAAAATCCCGCCCTATTTAAAAAAATGATGAAACTAGTGGAAGTGTGGAAAATTTTCGTGGAATAATCCACCCATATGTAGTAGTGCCATGCAAGTGATTAAAGTGAAAGAACGTCAAATCCGACTTCATAAATGTTATGTTTGAAATTAATTTAACCAAATCTTGGCATATCGAAAAGATCAGATTGTGATGGAAAAGAGTAAAAAATTGTGTGTAAAATATCATTCACACCAGATTCTAAGAAGAAATCAAAATATAAAGAGTAAAATTAATTAGGAATAGGCACATGAAATTACCCTCTTGGGCTATGAAAATTAACAATGGTATTCTCAAGAAATTTGTGTTCACTTGCCTTAATACATTCACTCTGTTTGGGTGATAAATCCTTCAACATAATATGATCATCTAAATTTTCCTCGTGTATGATAGATAATTCAAAACTTTCATGAAAAACATCAAATCTTTATTGTGGATAATGTATGATTTGTAGATGAAGGTTTAAGGTTTCTTTTTAAATTGTAGATATATATCTTTAATTTGTTTCATTGGAATGTTAGAATGATTAATATCATTTTCATTACCTAAGTGTTCTTCAATATTTGACTCTAAGTACTGATTAGAGAAAGAGTTAGAAGACGATGTACATATGCCTAAACCGACAATAAAATCTCCCTTCACGATAGTTGAGGATTGAAGATGCAATGGTTCAGAGGAAAAAATAGTTTGATTGTTAGTGAGAACATTTTCAATAGATTCTACCTCCATTGCGTGTTCAAGATTTTCTGATGTATTCCTCTCATTCTGCAAACAAAATTCATTTCACAATTGAGTGTTAGGATTTGTAATTGATTCATCATTCCCGATAAAAAATGATTGGATGAAAGGGGCACAAACATCAGAGAGGATATTTAGTAAAACTGACATGTCATCAAGATGAAATTTACATAGAACATGATGGATTCTTATTGAAAAGACTTTCAGAGAAGAATCATCATTGATTAGTAGAGACTGAAATTTTTCACACAATCGATTGTAATCATAAATTTCAAAGGCATCTAAAAATTCCTCTAGAAATTGAAGCCAATCAACAATGTAATATGCTAGAAAAGACTCAAACCGATGTTTAATACGACCCCTGAAAGTGAAAGCGAACAATCTCCATAAAACCTTTAAATCAGAAATGTCATGCTTGATGCACTTACACCAAAACCTGTTAAGATGGTATTTTTCCGATACATTCGCCTCGCCATCAAAGGTGAGTTTGGACAAGCGAGAAACTGTTTTTTTGGGAATAACGGGTAATGAGAAATGGAAAGCATGTTCCAACATAGTGGTTTGGGAAGGTGCCATGAGAGACTATATACATTCGAAATAAAGACTCTGCAAGGCCAGCTTGTCAATGTGGTCTTCCTTCTAGTGCATTTCAAGATGACATGGAAGAATAATTTATAAATATGGAATTATGACGGGCTGAGAGGTAAAACATTTAATCATTAAATTTATCGCTACCCTCCTTCTAGCGCCATTTTTTTATGGGCGTTTATGACACACCGTCAACTGGAAGGGAATAGTCTGGTCCAAGGTTGTCTAAATAACCCAAGACATTTTGGAATAACTACCCCTGACGGGTTTAACGACTATATTAGTAGATAAAGGTATCTAATCTAAACTACGAAAATTAAATAACTGACTATGCATTAATGAAGATCTACTATATACATTCACTATTCTTACTTTTATATAAAACATATACAAATAAATAGGTGAAAGATTTACGAGAAATCTTGTAAACCGAGGTTGTAGAAGAGAACCAAATCTTAGGAAAAATTAAATAGATCACATACTACTAATATAATTTTAACCTTGAAACTAAAAAAAAGGAAAATAAATTAATGTAAATAATCATGTTTTAACTTAAATAAACAAATTATTTAATCTTAAATGTTAATTTACATTCACAAAATATAAATCAAAACAAATAGAAAATCATTAACCTATGTTTAAAGAAAACTTTTGGTTGTGTCTTCATGTATAACACTGCTCCAACAACCTGCATGTTAAGAGAAATCTATAGTAGAAGGTTGTGTAATTCTAATATTGTGACAGTGTCAAGATGAAAATCACTTTGACTAACAATTTAAATCTTATTTAAAATGCAGAAAGAACAACTTTTAAATCATGCTTCTTAGTGAAGATATAATAGACTAATCGTCAATAAGAAAAATCTCATTTGAACAATTATTTATTTAAAAATAGGAATTACATGAATAAACTCAATACAATACAATATTTGTATCAAAATAATACAATCACCAAGATCAAGATAATTGGGATAATAGACTATTTAAAGATTGACAAAATTAATACATAAATTATAGTAATTAACCATGTATTGATAAAATAGACTAAAGCTAATTTAAATCAATGCATAATCAATTACTCAAATAATATGAACCATAATAAAAATATATTATAATGAAAACAAAACCCTTTTACTCACAACACAAAATCTATTAAGCAATCTCGAATTTCATATTCTTTTTCGAAAATATTGGTCCATTTTCCCAAAAACTCCAACCATCCATTACTCCTTTTGAAAAGAAAAAGTTTACAAAATAAATAATATACAAAAGAAATGTTGAAATTCATCGTCTGAATCTCAACAATATCCATCAGGCTCTGAAATTTCTCATATATTTATGTAATGAATGAACAACCTTTACATCACGAATAATTTGTACCATCTGAAATTTTCCTTATAAAGAAACAAAAATATCTCTCAATTCGCATGTTTGTTTAGGAAAAATCTTGAGTTTGAGCTAAATGGATCCATTATCCAGATGGGTTTTAAATAGTCAAACTTGCTAATGAGCAAAAGACGAAAACATAATTATAATTTAAACGAAAGTAAACAATTGATAAAAAAATATTTTTTCTTTGAACTAAATTAATGTTTTAATTTAAATAATTAAGATTTCTATGCTCGTCTCTCCTTCATTCAAATGTGAACAAATGTCATAGAAAATATGTGTCACAATAAGCTTTCTTATTGTAGAATCGTTGTTATTTGTCCATGTCTTCAGGGAAGTCATTCTCATAGAAAATAAATTCAATAAGGAAGAGGTAATACCAAACTCCCAAATTATGAAGCTCGTCCATCAACATCAAAACTGTATAGAAAGAAAAACGAAATGGCATTTGAATTTCATGAAATTGAAACCAAACAAAAGAAAATAATATAAACTCAAACCAACCACAAAATAAAGCAAACCAATACCAATCCAATCATGTCAAAGGAAAACAAACTAAGAATCCAATCTAAGTAAAATTTAGAGGGACCCTAAATTTTGTTTAAATAAAAAAAAAACATGTTAAAGGGAAACAAAGGGAAACAAACTAAGAATCGAAGAAAAATTTAAATGGACCCTAGATTTTGTTTAAATAAAAAGAAGATTTTGTTTAAATAAAAAGAAGACGGTTGTTGCAGCCAACAATATTATATCAACTACTTTTAAACCTATGTGAGCTACCTTAAAAACAATACTAAAAAGCATATAGTATGAAACGAGTGAAGAAGTATTAAAATAATAATACAAAATTAACAATAGCAAACCATAGCCATAGGGGAGGGCTATAGAAAGAATTCAAACCATCATCCGACCTTATACATGGTATGGATCATGACCTTAAGGAGAAATTAGTAACACCAATTATATTTATATTATATTTATAGGTTATTAAATACCAATCTTAATGAAATAAGATTTAGGTTAACTTATATAAACACGACATATAAGGGAGAACTATTATTAAACTATAAGACAAGCTATGAGAGATTATAAACTTCTTTATGTGTAAGTATGTAATTACTATAAGCTTCTAGTTATAACAAAAAGTTGAAGATGGTTATAAGATAGGCATAAAATTACATGTGACAATAATGATGACTAAGAACCATTAAAGTATATTATGGTTATTTGTAAAAAAAAATAAAAAAAATTAATGGGATTTTATGACATTATCAACTTTCCTAACTTTTTAACTCAACAAATTTATAGTGATTTTGAAAAACTTATTTTAATATTTTTTTAGCACATAAACAAAATTTTAAAGAATTGCAACTAATCACTTACCCTCTTAAGATATAATCTCTCACCATCATTTTAACTCAGTGATAAATTTATATTATTTTTTTATAGATTTATATTAATTTTATAAATTTTTAATTATGAGTACTTACCCTCTTAAGATATAATCTCTCACCATCATTTTAACTCAGTGATAAATTTATATTATTTTTTTATAGATTTATATTAATTTTATAAATTTTTAATTATGAGTACTTACCCTCTTAAGATATAATCTCTCACCATCATTTTAACTCAGTGATAAATTTATGTTATTTTTTTATAGATTTATATTAATTTTATAAATTTTTAATTATGAGTTTAAAAGAAACCAAACCATTGTAAGACCTCCTTAAAAAGAATACGGAATATGACACAGTCATAAACGTTAAATTAAAGAACACTCATAACATAGAGCGGTCATATAAAATAGGATTCCAACTTTCAACAGTGATTGCCACAAGTTGGTCTAACGTGGAGTCCATCACCTTCAAGAAATTATAAATATGAAGGAAAGGAAAGAAGACCAATGAGAGCGTGCAAGGTTCCGTGAATGTGACGTCAGCTAAAACATTAAAACGGTCTATTCTGTACCGAACTGGAGAGAATCATAATCGAAATCACATCATCAATGGAAATCGTAGAGGTCACGAAAATGTCAGTTGCTGGAAAATATATTGTATAAGATCCATTTGAAGAAAAAAACGACATTCAAACCGAAAATGTAACCAGATAAATTCATGTACCTAACTTTATACAGAAGCCGAAAGCAAAATGCCAAATTACATTGACATTTTCTAAACTTTATGGCAGACAGAAGACACACAGACTTCTATATTTAAAGAGGTCAATTTACAGTGGATGAACAAACGAGCCGCCTTCGATTATCTGGGAATTTAAGATATACAGAGAACCGATAGATTGGCAAACTAACCAAAACCAATTTCTAAATCCAAATTCCAAACTATGCCGAGCATGTCTTTAGAAACGCTCCACGCCTGACACCGTGTAAGATTTTGTGTTCTTTCTCCAACATTTATACATTATACTACCTAATGCTGTGTGCTAAACGCCCTTCACCCTTTCTTGTGCAGCCCGAGATTCGATCTCGCCCTCATACGGAGTCGTGGCAAGCAGCATGAGCATTCTACTATGAGTAACAGTCTGCGAGTTCCTGCATGGCCTGCACCTGCATCTTAAGCGCCACGATGTATTTCGCGACCTCTTTTAGGAAAATGGCCGTATCCAGTCCTCGGCTTCCGGGCACGATCGCCCTCAGAATCTGCATACGAGAAATCACGCTCCTTCCAGCTTCTTCATCGCAATTACCACGTGACCATCGGCTTGCAGTCCCCGTAATCCTGTACTCCACTCCGGGCAGCTGCCTGCCAGAAATATCGCGATCAGCGTTCGGTTTGCAGGGCCTGGCTTTGACAGACACCGACTTCCTTTTGCCCAGGCAATCCATTCTCGAATTAACTACTCGTCGTTGGAAGCCGGATTTGTGTAGCCTGAAAAGGTATTTTCTAAGGATGGCGCAGCGCCACGCGGTTCTACCCCTTGTCGTCATGGCCAGTGAGAGATCCGCAGCCGCTTTTAGGGCTCGACTTCGAGCCGAGAGCCTGGTCGCGCGTTGATCGATTCTCCCACGGCGGAGCATGTCTACTAGGCGCCTCAAGTATTTCCGTTGGAAACCTGCCCTCCATGTCGTTTCTTGCCGACGTCCAAAATGTTGTTCCATGTAATAAGCAGCTCAGCAAATTACAAGAGCGCAACCACTGCGCAAAGCAAAAGGATTCTGTAAATTCTGATGTTTCTGTTCAGCTCCTCCTAGGCTTTAAAGAGAGAGAGAGTTGTGGCTTCGTATACGTATGCATCTGAATGTGGGGCAGGCAGGGCTCTTTCAAACTTCTTTTGTAGAATATGGTACTCCGATGAGTTGTGAGGTCGGGAGTGTCGCCGCTATTGCCTTATCCTCCCGAGTACATTGAATACCTTAGATAACTCAGATGATTCCTGGCCGGCAGCGAAGATCTGCCGACAGTTACGCTATCCTCGAATTCAAACTCGAACTTATCGTTTTCGGAAGAAGTGTGAGTTCGGGCACATCGTTTTTTTTGGATGGAGTGAAAATTCGACTTCCTCGGTCTTTTGGAAAGTAATGTTTCGTTTTGATAAATATCGTTTTTTTAAAGGATCGAGAGTTCGGCAATATCGTTTTTTTTAACGGGAAAGTGAAAATTCGACTTCTTCGGTCACTTCAATTATTTATTTCGGCAAAGTAAAGTTTGTTAAATAGCTTTAATCAGAATCAAGTTTATGAAAATATTTATAATTTTTTAAAATCAACAATGATATTTTTTTAATATTAAAAAAATAATCATGTTTTATTTTTAATATATTTTAAAATATGAGGTTAAATAGAAATTCGTGATAGATTTTTTTAATTCATGTATTGATTAAGATTAACTTTTTTTTAATAACCTCCTTGATGATTAATATGGGATAATGGTTCACTTATGTTATTTAAATTGAAATTTACAAATCATTTCAATAAATTGTTTGTCTTTAAATAATGTAATTAATTAATTTACATTTAACAACCAAGAATATTATCCTTATTCATCCAAAACAATTATCACTAAATTATAATAAATTTTACCAAACTCTAACTTTAATTTTTATTTTTTTTAATTTAAGTGAAAAACTTTAATGAACATGTCACCATAAATTTTACCAAACTCTAACTTTAATTTTTTTAATTAAAGTGAAAAACTTTAATGAACATGTCACCATAAATTTTACCAAACTCTAAGTTCAAACTAAATTAAAGTGAAAAACTGTAATCAACATGTCACCATGGATTCTATAATTTAGTGAGGACGGTGAGCTGCATCATTTGAATGGATCCTACGTATAAATTAACATGAGGCATGCTTTTTCTTTTTAATCACATTTGTATGCAGGTTTCGAACTAATAATATAACATTCAATGGACCACGACAATATTTTTCGCCTTCAGATCAAATGCCTTGAGTATGGTTATCATATGACCGAAACGGCTGGTGTTCTAGTAAATAGGAAATGCATTGTAGTGAGGATTATATTATTAGTGGATGGTAAACTTTGATAGGGATTATTATTAATTGTCACTCACCAATATAATTATTGAATGTACTTACATATGTTTATTAATGTATTTATACAGTATAATTTTAGTTTCAACTAATTTATAAAACGATTTTTGGAAAATGGGGAGACTCCAGTGATATTGTTAAAAAAATAGAAATTAACAGTGTGGTAAGTAAACAGTAATTAGAATAGATTTTTAAAAAATATTAAAAAGTTATGTTCAATTGTTTAGATGTTTAAAAAATATCAAAAAGTTATGTTTAATTGTTTTTTAGAAATGAAATGATAAAGAAAATTGTAAATATGAAAAGGTATACTGAAATTACATTGAATAGTAATTTAATAATTAATGTGTATAGACAATCGTTTCAAACTTGTATGGCAAGTTATCACTAAGCAAAGCAATGTCATTTTTTTTCGAACATGTGTGTTGAGTTGTCACTAGTAAAAGCATAATCCATGTGCATTGGGAAGGGTGTGAAGGTAGCGGGGATGGAAGGCAACGATAAATGCTTTGAAATATTTGTAAAGTCTGGTAGAGTGAAGCTTGTGAGATGGAGGAATTGTAGAGCACGAAAATTTTCGGTGCAAGATGTACATCACGAAATTGTAGATGGCAAAAGTTATGGGTGCAAGATCTATAATAGCGCCAACCCGGGGATCGACGACTATAAAGTTGACTAACTATGAAAATGTAGATGGCCAAAGTTTTGGGTGAAAAATGTATATCACAGAAAATGGGGAAGGAAAGTTCGGTTACGACAACCCGACAACTAGGTATGAAAAGAAACGGCGGTGGGTCGGACTCCCATAAATTACGGTTGAATGTGTTTCTTTCTTGTTTATGCCAATAAGCGAACCTGTGTGGTGAGATGTTGATAGAAAAAGCATAATGAATATGCATTGGGAAGATCAGGAATGTGGCAAGGGGTTAAAGATACCGATAGATGGATTGAAATTTTTGTGAACCCGGGTATGATGAAGGTTGTGGCCATAATGTTGGCTAAGTATGGAATTGTAGATCAGGGAAGTTTAGGGTGCAAGATGCATATCACGGAAGAAGGCCATAGCATTGGCTAGGTATGAAAAGAAACTCGAATGCATTTTTTTCTTATTAATGCCAATGAACAAACTTGTATGTTGATTTCTCGATAGTAAAATCATAATGAATGTGCATTTGGAAGGGTGGGAATGTGGTGGGGGGTGAAGAGAGTGATAAATGGTTTGAAATTTTTGTGAACCGAGGTCGAATTGTAAATGACGAAAGTGTTGGGTGAAAAATGTATATCATGGAAGTGTTGTATGCACCATGCATATCACGGAACAAGGGGCATAAGAATTCGATAACGCTAAGTCGCGACCCCACAAAGAGATAATTGGCTAAGTGTTGAAATGGATTGTGGTCAGTCAGGCTCATGATGTGACGATATATGACCAATCCACGAGTTCAATAAAGTCAGGTTCAAGTTTAAAGAGATTTTTTCTATATTTATTTAAATTGTATTTATGATAATGTATCTTAATAGATTATTTGTGGTCCAAATGTAAACCATGTTCCAATATGTGGACGAATTGTAGACCACAAAAGTTTTGGCTGCAAGATGTAGATCGCAGACTTGTAGATGACGGAAGTTTTGGGTGCAAGATTTATAATAGCACCAACACGAGGGTTAGTCGGACTCCTGTAAATCATTGTTGAATGTGTTCTTTGCTAATAAATGCCAATAAGAAAACCAACATGTATATCACGGAACAAGGGGCATAAAAATTTGATAGTGCTAAATCATGACCCTTCAGAGAGATAATTGGCTAAGTGTTGAAAGGGACTGTGGTCAGTCGGGCTCATAGTGTGACGATATAAGACCCATCCATGAGTTCAAGAAATTGAGGTTCGAGTTTAAATATATTTATTTAAATTGTATTTATATTAATTTATCTTAATGTTCCAATATGTGGAGGAATTGTAGAGCACAAAATTTTTTGGTGCAAGATGTATATCGTGGACTTGCAGTTGAAGTAATTTTTGGGTGGAAGATTTATAATAGCAGTAACCCGAGAGTCCGTTAGACTCCTGTAAATTATTGTTGAATGTGTTTTTTTCTTTTAAATGCCAATAAGCGAACCAACATGTATATCACGAAACAAGGGGCATAAAAATTCGATCGCGCTATGTCGCGACCTCACGGAGAGATAATTGGCTAAGTGTTGAAAGGGACTGCGGTCGGTTGGGCTCATAGTCTGACGATATAGGACCAATCCATGAGTTCAAGAAAGTCAAGTTCAAGTTTAAAAATATTTATTTAAATTGTATTTATATTAATGTATCTTAATAGATTATTTGTGGTCCAAATGTAAACCATGTTCCAATATGTCGACGAATTGTAGACCAAGAAAGTTTTGGGTGCAAGATGTATATCATGAACTTGTAGGTGACAAAAGTTGTGGGTGCAAGATTTATAATAGCACCAACCTGGGGGTCAGTCGGACTCCCGTAAATTGTTATTGAATGCCTTTTTTCTTATAAATGGAAATAAGAGGACCTGTGTGCTGAGTTGTTTCCAGTAGAAGCATAATGAATGTGCATTAGGAAGGACATGAATGTGGCAGGAGTTGAACAGAGAGATAATTGGTTGAAATTTTTGTGGACCCGGGTATAGTGAAGGTTGTCACAATAATGTTGGCTAAATATGGAATTGTAGATCACGAAAGCTTAGGGTGGAGGATGTATACCAGTTGTGCCAACCCATGGATCGACGACCATAGAATTAGCTAGGTATGAAAAGAGGTGACAGTTGGTCGGACTACCGTAAATCACAGTTGGATAGTGGACTTATGTGTTGAGTTTTCACTAGTAAAAACATAATGAATATGCATTGGGAGGGGCGGGAATGTTGTGGGGATTGAAGACAGTGATAAATGGTTTGAAACTTTTGTGAATAGCAAGTTCTAGGAGTCCGGGGTCGAATTGTAAATCATGAAAGAGTTGGGTATATAATGTATATCACGAAAGTGTTGTGTGCAAGATGTATATCATGGAAGTATTGTGTGAAAGATGTATATCACAGAATAGGGGCCATAAGAATTCGATAACGTTAAGTCGGGACCTAGCAGTAAGATATTTGGCTAAGTGTTGAAAGGGATGGTGGTCAGTTGGGCTAATGATGTGATGATATACATGGAGATGATCTAAACCGGGAACCCGCGACCAATCCAGGAGCTAGATAAAGTGAGGTTCAAGTTTAAAGATATTTTGTCTATATTTATTTAAAATGTGCTCATATTAATGTATCTTAATATAGATTATTTTTGGCTCAAATGTAAACCATGTTCGAATTTGTGGATGAATTGTAGATGACTGATGTTTTGGATGAAAGATGTATATGGAGGAATTATAGATGACACAAGTTTTGGGTGCAAGATTTATTATAGCACCAACCCGGGGGTCAGTCAGGCTCCCATAAATTGCTGTTGAATAGGTTTTTTTCTTGTTAATGCTAATAAGTGAACCTGTGTACTAAGTTTTCTCTACTAAAAACATAATGAATGTGCATTGAGGATGGAGGGAAAGTGACGGGGATTGAAGAGAGAGGTAAATGTTTTGAAATTTGTGAACCTGGGTATAGTGAAGCTTGCAAGTTCCAGTGGTTTGGGATCGAATTGTAAATGATGGTAATGTTGGTTTCAAAATGTGTAGCATGGAATTGTTGGATGCAAAATGTATATCATGGATGGTGTTCGGTTGGGCTCCTGATGTGAAGATATATAAGGAGATGAGGATCTGGCAGTCCGCTAACCCGTCAATCTATGGGCAATCTAGGAGCCAAAGAAAGTCAGGTTCAAGTTTAAAGGGATTTTTTTTATATTTATTTAAAATGTATTCATATTAATGTATCTTAATAGATTACTTGTGGTCCAAATGTAAGCCATGCTCGAATTTGAATGGTGTTTTGGTCTTGCAATTTTTACTCAAACCCACAAGCAATAGAGAAAAAAAGATATGACTTTTCATTTTGTATATCGAAGAATATTCTGAAATATAGGAAGTTGCAATATATGCACAATATAGAACAAGAACATGTACATGGAAATGAGTTAATTTTAAGAAGAAATAGAAATTTCAAATATCAACACCAAACATTGAAGTTCACCATAAAACAACATCAAATATTTATATTAAGATAAACTGGGTCACAAAATACATCTGAGAATATTTCCCAAAAATATTTGTCTTCGAACTTGTAAAATAAAAAAATATATAGTTCAGTACATATTCTGTGAAGTAAAAATTCTTTTGCCAGAATGACTGGGATTGGGACTATGGTGGAGTACAAAGAAAAGATGTACAAGAATGAAGTTTGTATAAAGAAGAAAGTCGACGATGGAAAACAACAAGACTTGGCAAGAAGAAAGAAAAAATTTTCAGTCCTCAGTTAAAGATTTGTTAGAGTAAGTGTATGAAGACAAAAGAATGTGATCAATATCAACTTACTATGATGGTGTCCCATGCATTTTCATTTTCTTGTCGATGTCCTTTTATGGGTTTCATTGGCTTTGACCTTCATTGGTAATCCGGTCGACAACCTTTTTGAACCACTCTTCAATGTAGCTCCTCATGGGCACCACATTGATTTGATGGAGGATTTTTTATAACCGACTAGACAGGTTTTCACGTCATATTCACCATATTCAAGAATTCCATAGAAAGTTTCAAATGAAATTCTTTTATAGATATGAACTTGATCACCAAAAGCTTGCTTGGTTAAAAAAAATGAGTTGAATATCAATTTCGGGTCCTGGACTTCATTGGTGCTGGCAGCTAGATCTATTTCCCTTAGCTTCTTCAATAGTTTGTCTCTTCTAGATATGGCTTGGCTACAAGCTTGAAGGATACCATTCAGGTTCTTTACCTTTTCTTTCCATCATGCGTTTAGTTAGTCTATTCGATCCATGAAAGGGAGATCCTCCTGTCTTCTTCTGAATTCCATCATACCGGTAACTTTAACACTAAATGGTAAAATTGCATCAAGGTAGAAAACTTGCTCATTCTTGATATTTACTTGTAGATACTCATGAAAATCATGTGCTCTTGTGATCCAGATTATTTTCGGCACGAAATGAGAGAGGAGATATAACACATAAATATTTAGAGATATTGCAAGAGAGACAACAATATAACAAAGATATATAGGAAATATAAGATTAATAGATATACAGTAATACACAATTTCTATTAATGAAATAAATTTATAGAGACTGTAAAAATATAGAGTGAAAGACTCGGTAGAATGGTGGCAACTTATCTCTGAGAAGCGATGTAACGGCTACTCGCATTCGCCAGAAGATGATTACAATGAGTCTCTGAAGGCATTTTTACAATAAATGGGAATGAAAAAAACCCTATACATCCAAAAAATTAACCCTAGGAGATGAAGTGCCAAAATTCATGTGGGCCCCGTTTGGGTAAGTTAGTACATCAACTTCCGAGGGTCATAACTTTTGCATATGATCTTCGTTTTAGGCGCATGATAGCTCGTTTGAAAGGTATCGTCGAGCAGATTAATTTTGGGGGCTCAATCATGCCATAAACTATAATTGAGAAGATCGATCCTTAAAAACCTTCATTTAGGCCCTCAAAATGGCCCCGAAAGTTAAAACTACTAAAAATAGTAAATTGTCAAAATTCTGAGAAAACTATTTTGAGCCAGTTGGAAAAGGTGGGTGGCCACCAATATCCACCCGGATCATCTTGTTCCAAAAGAGACCATATTCTTTGACTTCTCTCAAGCTTCTCTTATTAACTCCATTCTTTTGTTTATATTATTTTCCACAAAGGCTTGGGCCGATGTGAGATGGCTTGTTGATCCTTTTAACTTTGTCACAGGTGCAGTGGGCCCAACCATTACCAAAGGAGTATAAAATAGTGGAAGAGGCATTAGAGTTGCCTCCAATTCTTTGATTCTCTCCTTTAACATGATGTTTCCCATTTCAAGGCCGCTAATAGAGTTGTCTAGAGAGTCTCCAGTTGCTCGGTGTATTTGGGAAATCTGGGAAGGACACATGTTGTGTAGGTTGATCTCTGAATGAGATTTCCCTTTCTTATTCTTTACATCTCTCTTTTCAATAATATTTTTTTTGGATTGGTTGTCAAAAACAACGCTCTGAAATGCAAAAGACTCTTCTTCGTCCAATGTATATATGTCAATTATTTCCATCCCAGTATTGTGCGAAGAAGTGCTCTCTAGTTGGTCGTCATTGTGGAACGTTTTCTCAATGTCAATTTCTAGTTCCATATCTTCAAGGGATAGATCGTGGATATCAATTTGTCCCCTCGCCCCCTCCTGTTCTTGACCTATTGTTTTCCATTTTTTGTTCATGGGAAGTTTGTGACAACTTTCAATTTTTGTCGGAGGGAGGGTTCTTATCTCCTCCTCTTCCTGAAGAACTGTGTGTGACTTTGTTACTTGGGCAGGTCGTTGGAGTACTTCTCTAAGATGATGTTGTCTTGGGTGTGGCGGTCAAGGATTGGGCACTTTTTTCACCCGGGCCTTTTCGCTTCTTATTGTGCATGTCATTGGTACTCATACTGAGTTCATTCAAGATAGCTTCAGTGAAATAATTGCTGAAGTGGTTCCTGACCATGAAATCCCTGACTTTCCAAGGCAGAGAGAAGAATTGGCTTTTTCTTTTTTCATGGGAAAAATGAAACGAGTACATGTGCTGCCTTGCTATTCCAGCAAAAAACATCCTACTAGATATGTGACATCGAAGGAAGCAAGGATTTTGTTTAGACCAAAAAATCCTTATAACATTATATTCTCCATTTCTTCTAGTGTTCCCTTCCTATCTAGGAAGATTATCAGTTGTCTAGACAACTTGGGAAAATAATTTCCAAATATCAATGCTTTAAAAAATGAAACAAAATCATTAAAGACTTTATAAAAATGTTGGCAAGTGTCGTGTCTCCATAATTTTTGTGTACAAGAATGTTACTGGGTCAAATTCACAGTTCAAATTCTTACACATAGATAGTTCAATGAATGGATAGGAATTCTCCAGGACAAAAATTAAATAAGATGACATAAAGAATTTCTTCTGCCTTTTGTATTGCAATAACTAGGAAGAGATTTCAATGGAAATTAACTTTCCGAAATGAAAAATGGATTCTTCCTTGACCGTAAAATATAAAATATATAGAATCATCCGAGAGATGATAACTGCACTTTATTGTCTCGTTATCCTCATAAAAATCCATTCAATTTTCTGAAAAATATTTTTAAATGCATTAAGATGTAATATGGCCATGTCCCAGGGAGCACCCGTTGGTTTCTGTAAGAACTTCGACAAGAGGTCCAATTCATTTCCATGCTTTTTTAAGAACTGTGTGCAATTCTAGCCCTTGAAAGTAGTCGTTGGGTCGAGAAGTGTTAACATATTTCAAAATACTTGGGATGATGGGGAGACCTGGGAATGGTTTCCCATATGGATAATCCGTTGGTTCGAAATATAGTTCTCAGTGCAGCATGTGACCAACTCCTTAAAGTAAAACAATTCGGGGACACAATTTTCTGCTGAAATTCTAGATGTTGAGATAAATTTATTCTGGGAAGAAGGGGATGAGTAGTATTCATAAGCTATGGACCATTGAAAACTATGGTCCTCGTGCCCGAAAATATTTAGGGTATCTCCATAGAAATGTTGTCGAGTTGTAGCCATAAGGTGACGAGAACGTTCCTTTGCTTTTCATAGTATTTAAAATGGATGTTGCAACATCATAATATAATCTTTGGTAAATATTGGTTCAATGTGTTTTAATGGGAGATGTCCTCCACCTTTTCAGCTTTTAATACCAATTTTTTCGATGTGTCTAGTGAGTTGTGACTAATAAAGGCATAATTAATGTGCATTGGGAAGCACACAAAGTTGGCGGGAATGGACGACAGCGAAAACTGCTTTGGAACTTTTGTGTACCTGGAAGACCGAGACCGGTGAATTTGTGCAAATAGGAGCTGAATAGTCCACTAAGAATGGAAAGGAGAGGTACAATTCTTTCAAAAATTTAAAGTAAATAACAATTTTTCCAAGCTGAAGATTCATATACCAAAAAAAAGAAACAATCAAATGCCATATAATATTGACCTCTACCAATTTGATAATAGGGAGGTTTAGTTGATGGATCCAAATATGGATTAGTTCAGGCAACTAGGATGCACGTAGGGTTCCTGTGATAAAATCTAATGTTTTGATGAAGATTTGTTTATATTGCTACATGTGGCAGTAATTGTGTGATAGTATTTAGAATGAAAAATAGAGGATGGTAATATAATCTCCCGTAAATATTTGTTTAATGCATTTTAATGGGACATGTCATCCAACTTTGTGCTCATTAATTCCTATATTTTCAAAGGTAATAAAAGCATAATCAAATTGCATTAGGAAAGTGTGTGAATATGGCAAGGAAATCAAGAAAGTTAGAAGATAATTTGTTTATATTTACTTAAGAAATTTTCATCTTATTTTATTTTATTAGCATTATTTGTGGCCCAAATGCAAACTATGTTCAAATTGGAAGGGTGAAACAACATTTTCATATGCAAGCATACTCTCAAATATGTGAACCTGTAATATATGCACAATACTAAAGAAGGGCATCATGTCAACACCTTTGTAGATGATAGTGGGCCAACACAATATTTCATTCTTGCTATGGTGATGCCTTAAAAAAACTAAAATAATGAACATTCTTTTGTGAATTCAATATTGACACCAAGAAACTAATCAGATTCCATAATATTATCCAATTAATGCATTTTAATGGGAGATGTCCTCGAGATTTTCGCTTATTAATGACAATATTTTCTAACATCTATGGTGAGTTGTCACTAGTAAAATCATAATTAATGTACATTGGGAAGGGGCGAAGATGGCGGGGATGGAGAGCAATGAAAAATTCATTGACACGTTTTTGAACATGGGAATCTATGGTGGAATTGTAGATCACTCAAGTTTTGGATGCAAGATGTATATGACAAACACAAGGCATGAGATTTTGATAACACCTACCCAAGAACCTGCAACCATAAAATTGTCTAAGTAATGAAACAAAAGAGGTCGGTCGGACTCATGATGTCAATATATAGATGGATATAGAATTTGTGAGTCTGCCACCTAGGAACCGACTATCATATAAATGCGACTAAGTATAGAGGAGGAAAAAAAGAAAGGGAGAGAAGAACTTAATGCTTTCCGGAAGAACACTTTATCTGATAATTTTCAAGGGATAGAAACACATCGATTATGGAACATGGATAACAACAGTCGGTCGGACTTGTGATGTGAAGATATAGATGGATGTAGAATTTTTGAGTCCGCAACCACGGGAAACTACGAGTATAGACATATGACTATGTATAGAAGTAGAAATAGATAATAGGGGGGAAGAAAAAAAGTGAAAAAGAAGAAAGTATAGAAGAGAAAAACAAAGGGAGTAAAAAAAATTATGCGCCATAGAACAACACTTGGTCTTAAGTATGGAAAGGCGGGGTGAACAATCAGAGTTATCGTAGGCAGGGTGAGGCTTGTGAGTTCCATAATGCCTTCGGGGGAACTCACAGCCATAAAATTGGCTAAGTGTGGAAACGAACTGTGGTCGGTCGGACGCGTGATGTGAAGATATAAACGGATGTATAATTTCTGACTTGACCACCCTAGGAACTCGTGAGCATAACTATGCGATTAAGCATAGAACTAGAAATGGATAATACAGGGAAAGAATAAAACGGAAGAATGGATAAGTATAGAATAGGAAAAATAAAGGGAGAAAATAACTGTATTCATCACACAAGAACACTTATTCTGATAATTATCAAGCTATAGAAACACATCAACTATGGGAAAAATATTTTCAGCCATGGAATATAGCTCGACCTCAATAGAACTTGGTTCAAGATAAAAAAAATATGTTGTTTATAGCTATCTCAACAATCAATAGACTAAATATATGACTTCACACATTTATATGAAAGCATTCAGACGAAGTCATCATATGTAGAGTGAGGCCTGGGGGTTCGATTCCAGGGTCGAATTGTAGATCACTGAAGTTTTAGGTGCAAGATGTATACCACGAACACGGGGCATGAGAGTTCGATGGTGCTTACGCAGAAACTCACTGCCACAAAATTCACCAAGTATGAAAATGAACGACGATGAGGTGGAATCGTGATGTAAAGATATAGATGGACATGGAATTTGTCACTCCGCCATCTCGAAAACCCGTGAGCATAGACATGGGACTCAATATAGAATCAAAAACAGATAATAGGGGAAGAATAAAAGGGAGAATAGATAAGTATAGAAGAGGAAAAAGAAAGGGATCAAAGAACTGTATGGCTCACAGAACAACACTTAGTGTGATAATTATCAAGCGATAGAAAAACATCCACTATGGGAAAAACATATAGCTGGAAAAATTGGACAACGTATGCAGATCGAAGTGTTTTTTAACCATACCTCTTAGTATCAGGCATACAAATTGTATTTTCAGTGACACATTGCACTCCAACTCTTTCATATGTGGCACATAAGGCTCCATCCTTGTGCCCAATTACTGTGTTCTTGTTTCAATGTAGCAATACAGAGAATGCAATGGACATGAAAGCAAGCTTCTATGTAGGCACACATGAAAATAAAATATGGAGTACAAATTTATTTATTTCAAGATAGAAACACATAAAATAGAATTGACATGAAGACAAGTTAATATACAAGAAGATATGGAGTATCCAAGGGAAAAAAAAACAAAGTTGGAAACCAGTGCAACAAATATAGACAGAGTAAATGAAAAATAATTGGATATGGAACACGGGTAGAAATATGCACCTTTGCATGGATTTTTCTACATTTCTAGTTAAGAGTTTTTTGCTGTATCTAGTTTTCCACTTTGTTTCTATGAAACAAAAAACAAAACAAAATAGACATGAACATAAGTTGACATGTAAATAAAAAACCAAGGAATCTGTACATAGAGTAAATAAAATAGAATAAAAGGAATGGAGTAACAGATAGTGTTAGAAGAATGTATCGTTTTTGTATTTTTGTTGTTCATCCATGCTTGTGTATATATAAAAATTCGTGTAAAAAAATTTTGTGCCGAAAATCAATTACAAAGAAGGAAAAACAAAGAGGTTGGATAGCTTGGCTTTCTACAACAAGATAGATAGATATGCTTTGAAACATAGAAATATGATTTTTCAATATGGTTGATGTATATTTCATAATTCAAGTGAAATACCAATTGTATCGTGATCAGATTAGTATGTGTAAAAACCAGGGAAAACTAAGAAGTTGAATAACTTGGTTTTCTGCAACAAGCTAGACAAATATGCTTTGAAACATAGAAATATGATTTTGCAATATGTTTGATGTATATCTCATAATTCAAGTGCAATACCAATTGTATCATGATCAGATTAGTATGTGTCTAAGATAAAATATATTGAGAAATGGGCACATTCGACCATACATGGTCAATAAGTGTGCTTTGTACATGGCTTGTATTATTCAAAAGAAAGCGGAGACTGTATTTGCACATGTAGTTTTCCAATTATTTTGTTCTAGAATTATTTTGTAGCATGTCAATATTGAAGTCTTCTACAATGACAATGGTTTCGTTCAGATGCAAATGGTCTAATACATTGGAAAGAACATTTAGTATGTTGGATAATGTTGCATGGAGAGGAGCATAGAGATTAAATATTGAAATTTCTAATCCATGGAAAAGTACTTTTGCAAGCACCATCTCAACATTGTTTTCTTCGAAATGTATATGGTCCAAAATTGTTACATGTTTTCTCACCATTATCATCACCCCTTGTATAATGTAACTTGATATGCAATTGTGATTTGGAAATTTCTTGTTTTGCATGCATAATTCCATGTATGTTTCCTATAAGCACAGAATATCGGATTTCATTGTGTCATAGTCATTGAGTATATCATCAATTTGTGCATGTACATTGTGTGTGTTAAATGAGAGAATTGATACATATGAGTTTGTTTGTATGGATTAGTAATCATACTGCAGATGCCACTTTGCGGTAGTCCTGAGGCGTTTTATCTCAATATCAACTTTGTGTTTGACTTTGAATTAATCATTTGTAAGAGGACTTAGTAAATACAAGGAGTCTATACTTCTGACACGGGACAATGTTTTGTATACAAGTCCATATATTCGAATTCCAGGAGCCTCAAATGCAACACTATCAAGTGTTAGTCCTTGTGATCTGTGGACTGTACGTGCACATACAATTTTAATTGGAAACTGTTTTCAAATCTTCATTCGACCTGTCTTTGTTGATGTAGATACTGGTTTTGATATTCGCAAGATAGGTGTCCAATCACTTGCAGTGTTTTAATTATATATAAAAGCCAATTTTTTTTCTTGTCGGTGGCCTATATGCGATTCATGGAACTTAATCGAGAGGACAGATCTAGTTTTTTTGTTTTGGTATAGCCTTTGAGTATTCCATCTGCACCATTAACCAATCCATCCTATGAATCATAGTTACATGCATATATTTCAACCAGCATGTCCAATTTTAGGACAAGTTGCAAAGTTAAAGTGATTGTATGTTCATGACGTGGCACATTTCCATGGTTTTCTCCTTCGAGGTCAATTGAATTGATGATGATATCATCGCCAGGCCTGAACGATAGCATGAACCTATTATGGATTGAAACATCCCTATTCATGTAGAACAGGTAAGGGAAGGTTGGGTATGTTGGTGCATGTCGAATGTACCTCAAAATGATATATGTTAAGCCATCATGTGTTTGGTTGTTTGTCCGCATTCTATTCAGAATTGCAGTAAATGTTTCATCTCTCTCGTGCATTGTAGTATGCAATTCAAATAATTTAATATTGTGTTTCCATAATTCATGCATCATTGTTTGCATGTTGATCGTAGGTTGTTCAAATATCTAAGAATCTTGGATGGGTTGTGCCTGGTAAAGATCCCCACATAATATCATGTAAATGTTTCCAAAGTATTTCATGTGCACATGTTTTATGTTTCTTAGTCGGTTGTCAATGGAATACAAGAAGCGACTTCCAATCAAAGATGCCTCATCTATGAACACAATTTGCAGTTTATCCTAAAGATTAGACAAGGTATCTAACATTTCCTTGCTGAGTGGAAGAAACTATCACTTGTTAAAAGGAATAAAAAATGAAGAGTGGACTGTTGTTCCACCTGCATTATATGCATTTTTTACTGTGTATGGAACTATTAGGCCCTTTGGTTTCATACGATCAGAGGAATTGTTTGAATCATAGATTTGTATGATCATTTGGAATAGTGATTTCACTGTGAATGTCTTGCCTATTCCTGCTCCGCCTGTAAGGAACAAGTGGACATGAGTGTGCATGTTCAAGCATTTTTTAAGTGCAATGTCCTTTAGAATTGTTTGTTGTTATAAATTCAACATACGTGTTATTCTATGGTATTCATTATATTCAATAAGGAAATGATCTTTTGTGAATTGAAAACCAAGATTGATAATGAAAATCTGCTTGCAATTCATAGGACTCGCAGGCAGTGCTGGTTTTCTAGTTCATCAATACTGTCAGGGTTTTGTAGTTCATTAATTGCACTTTCTAGATCACCCCATGTTGGATCTACATTGTAAGTAAATCTATATTAATTGGTTTTCACTCTAGTCTCAGAGGCAACATACGTGTGTTTCCCATGTAGGGAAGTTATGTTTTAATGTATTTTCGTTTTCATCGAACGGAATGTATACCAGTAGTTGTTCTCTACAATAGTTTTCATAGTCAATATGTTTGTTGTATTTGAAAAACCGTATCACGGAGGGTTTTTTTCTTTTTGATATGGTTGCACCATTTTTTTTGTAATGTGATACGAATTATGCTAAGCAGATATGCTTATAAGAGATGGACATTGATGGTAATAATCAATAGTAGAGTGACATAGCAGGTCCTTTGAATTGTCAGGATCTTGTTCTATCAAAGACGGTGGTTTAAGCACAAATGTGTGTTTCTCAAGTGGGGGTGTGTTTATGAAGACATTTTCTTGAACTACAATTGAGGGGCAGGGAAAGTGAAACGTGGATTGCTTGTTGAGTAGGCATTTGTTCAAGATTAAGTAATGTATTACCAATCATACGTATCATTTGTATAGCATCAATATGACTTATTTCATGTTCTTTGCATATTCTTCTGAATGCACTTGTCATAGATTTGTCAATCTTTGTCATATACGAAGTACAATACGATGTTCCAGCATATGCATTGAGGACATACTGCACATCTGTGTTTGCACTCCACATAATTGACATGTCCTTAGAAAAACTGTTTTTTGAGATATGGGAAAGTTTTCATTTAAGGAAAACTATTGGTTGTTTAAACCTACATTGTATGGCTTGGATGTACTCATATTCTTTTAGATTTAGCTCTCTCAAGAAGTCATTGAAGCTCATTAACTCATCAAAGTCTCATTGTTCTAGAAATGCGAACAAGGATATATATTTCTCAATGAAAAGTTTGTCCTCTAAACTAATTGGCTCTATTATTCTTGTTGTTCTCATTGGCGACACAGAGAATTTGTATCTGCAATGTGAGTTTTTTTAATTTTTTACAACTTTTTGTATGATAATTTATGTGAACTTTGGCAAGTACTGGATCCAAATTATTTGTGTTGCATGTTATGTATTTGTCCACAAAATGATCGATCTATGAGTTGTTGTCAGATCCATAGACTGATGCACCCTCTATCCACACCAGTGTATGGTCATGATCACTCCCCCTATTCTAGAATTTAGTGACAAAAAAATAGTTCGATATTTTTCCGAAAAACATTTCATCATGGCATATCAATTGTCTCAAAGAATTTATTCTATGTCTATAGTAGTGATTACATGTCACTAGGTATTTTCTTATGAGGTAGTCAATGTCATCATTTTCTAGTGTATCAATTTGTTTTTTACATTTCATGTTCCTATGCAAGTCAGATACCATAGCCACCAATGGATCCTAGCGATGCTCTGCACTTGTAAATGTAATGAAAAATGTTGGCAGTCCCAATTGTCGGATAATTGCAAAAACAATTTTCTTGTGTTGTTGCAAATAGTCAGGAGAGATGTGAATGTTTTTGAAATCTATGTATCCAATATTAGTTTTTAACATTTTTTCTAGGTTTACTTTGTACTTAACATCTTTGTCCAACAACTTTCTTCCTTATAGTTGGCCTTTTCTTATTTGCACCCACATGAAAGATAACACTTTCTCTATTATTATGTGCATTGTTTTGAAAAACAAATTTGGTATGTGACAGGAGAAGTCACTGCTTGAATGTAGAAGCTCCCATAAAACTATTTTATGGTAACTGAATCGTTCTGTAATGTCATTGGGATGTGGATATCCATAGAATAGTGTTGGGAATTTCATTTCCTCAACAAATTTGTCCTTGAATATTCCAAGTGGACGTTGCCCCTCAGCAGGTGAAAATTCGACAATCTTGTCTTGCAAGTCACAAATGCATTGTGAATCAGTGAATCCATGTACCAATGTCTCAACAGGTGCTTCATTATTTGATTCATCTCTTGTATAAAATTCACTAGCAGTTTCAAGAGTCTTCGCAGAGTTGTCATCTCCTTCTCTAAGAACACTATTCCAATTCTCATTTATACAAATGTTGTTGTGCTTTGTACAGGGCCCTGGAACATAATTCTTTCAATGCTTTCATGACAACATGCACATGCAATTTACCTGTCTGATATGCATTTTTGTATTGCAAGCATATTTTGAGAGCCACAACAATTGTCATTGTATCACTAATGAATTGTGGCAGGGTTTTTTTCACAACATCTAGTTGGACAGGGACATTAATAATTGATCCTGTCAAGCCCGTTTGGGGTCGTTTATAGCCCCAGGGTCTGATTTGGGCAAATGTAATTAGTAGAGACACAAGTCTCTCTTCAAGTTCTGTAAGTGCACTTACAACTGATAGTGGTGTATTACATCTTATTTGGTCAGGTGTTGAAAACAATGGCAGTTTTCCATTTTCAAGTGACCTTTTGCATGTAAGACAAATTTTTCCACTGGAAAATGTTTTATCATTTAGTGTCAAGCGAAAGTATTCTGCTTCCAAATGAGGCGTGAAAGACTTAGTGTTTTCTACGAAATTAAATTGATCACAAATTGCATGTATGCAATTGAAGGAGTGTATTTGATTTGTTTCATATAGGTTTGTCTTACATTTTTCTTTCGTAGGGAAGTATGCATAGAAAGGGTTTGTTGGTTTTCATTGGTAGCAGTGCATGGTGTTGGTTCTAGCCCATGCCATGTGATTTTTTCCTTTTAGACAGTGCCATGACCATTGTGGGATATGTGACCATACTTGTTTCTCTTGTGTTGTGCACGAGCATTTTTTTTCAGGTTGTGATATGTCAGTTTCTGTCTAGAAGGAAGCATAGTAATGTATTTTTTTCTCTCGCGTATGACCTTTTTCAAGTTGTGATAACTTAGTCTATGTTTTTTGTTTAAGGCCAGGATGACCTCATGACAACTGGGATGAGTTTCATTCTGATTAAATATCTTGCGATGCTTATGTAGATTCGATGTGGTTTGGCGTATATTGACACTCGACCCTGAACAGATAGTATTTCCTATACCACCAATGTATTTTTTTCTCTCAAGTATGACCCTTTTCAAGTTTTGATAAGTTAGTCTACATTTTTTTTTTAAGCCCTGTATGGCCTCATCACAACTGGGACGAGTTTCACGTATCACCTTTTTCAAGTTGTGATAAGTTAGCCTACCTTTTTTGTTTAAGACCTGTATGGATTCATCACAATTGGGACGAATTTCATTCTCATTAAATAACATGCCACATGTATGCATATTCAATGTGGTTTGGGTGACATGGACAGTGGACCCTGAACCTGTGGTATTTCCCATCAAACGTTGATAATGGATATGTGGAATATTTGTTTTCAACAAGATGATGTCAATTTTTCGATCATAGTTTGAATCAATACACCAGGAATGAATAGTGTCATCTGGAAAGGTCAACCAATCCTGGATATTTACTCTGAACACAATAGATAGCCATTGCAAACAGAATCTGCCATCCTCTACATTTCCTTTTTCATATGGCAGTGCCATGTTTGCAAGGTATTCTTTCCAACTTCCAATTGTCGGCATATTTTCTAGGAGATATGGTGAAAGGTGTTGATGCAAGAAGCTAAAAGCATGTTGGTTTCTGCCTATAATTGCATTGCAAAATGATTGTATAGTGTAAAGCCACAATGACTGCACATCAAACTTTGTTTCTACCAAATAGAAAATTGCATTGAACAAACTATCACCACAACTAGATTCAATAGTTGTTGCTATCTGCAAGCCATGGAAGTGTATACGATGCATAATTAATTTCCATTGCAGTTCAAGGTCTTTTCAAATGAGGGAAAAGTAACTATGAGGTCCTCCAATATTGCACATGGATAATTTTCTATACAGTAGTGGTTCATAATGACCACTGACAATATTGGCATAATGGAACAAGATGCAATATGGATCGCTAAATGCATTTTTGTTGAATAGTAGATATCTTTTTTTTCTTGTCAATGACCATATTACAATTGAGATATTGAGCCACCTAGACAGCCACCATATACAAAATGTATCTTCCCAAAGTCCCCTCTCATGTGCAGGCAGAATTGCAGATGTAGACAACCGCATGTTTGAAAAATACATAGTGACATCATGTATTCCATGCAATTTCCAAAGAAAATCATATGCCAATTTGTATTCATACGACTCCAATGCCTCAGTGGATCCATTCTTTAAAAAACCCAAGAAATAATCTATCAATCCATTGCATAGGTTGGTCGAGGAATAACAAAAATGCAATAGAACTTGAAATGTATTGAAAAGACAATCTCCTACAGTGTACGAGAATGCATCCAATCTAAAAGGCCCATTTCTATGTAATACTTGCTCGATGGTGTCATGTACAATGGAGTCTATATCTATTTCATAGGACTCAACATCTATTACTTGTTTCATCTCTTAATCTATGATGTTCAAGATGTTTCTTAAATATATACTCAGTTTATATGCAAACAAAGAAAATAAAATAAAAAATGGAAAAACAAAAAAAAAGACAAATATAAAACTACAAGTGTGGAGGTGCATACCAATTCCACTATGTATCCTTCAACCTTCTTCTTGTAAAATTCAAAACCCCTTAGTCGCCACAACATATGAGAAGAAAACAAACCTACAATGAATAGTGAATAGTTTATATAAATTTGTTGACCACAAAGATCGCATATTCAAGGTAAATCATTTTTTAACCTATCCCTAGTATGCATCCTACAATATTTTCAGAGGCAGAAGATGCTTTGCAACACACAAAGTACATGACAAACTCAACAGGTGGATGGAGTTTACCCTGGTAGATGCTTGCCCCCTGTGACAACTTCAAATTTGTTTTCTAAACCCCTTTGCATTGCTATTTTGGAAACAGCTATGGCATGAAAACCATAAAGTCGAACATGCCATATGTGATTAGAAGGGAACAACCTGGAAAAAATGCATCAAACACATGGTTTCCAGGAACAGAAAATAAGAGGAGAACATTCGATTTTCTTTTTTATATTTCATTGTAGCTGCGATAGATCTGGGTTCTATGTCCAACATCGACATTGAAAGCGGAACAAAACGTTTGGAAGGGAACAAACTGGACAAAAATGCATGAAATATATGGTTTAAAGGAACAGATAATATAGCATTGGGAAACTTTCTCCGAACATATGGTTTAAAGGAACAAATAATATGAAGAGAACATTAAGAAAATTGCTCCAAATGTATGGTTTTCAGGAGCAGGAAAACCAGGGAATTATTCTTTTATATGTCACCATCGTTGAAACAAAGGCATGTTTTGTATAGAACATTGACGTTCAAGAACAAGGAAAAGATTTTGGTCATAGTAGCCACACAGAAAGATGTTCTGCAACAGGATTTCGAAGCAAGGACTCCTAGTATTGAAAATTCTTACTTGCAAGCAACAAATAGAAAGCTACAAACAAGGAATAGAAATGAAACCATGGCATGTAATGTTGCCCGTCAACCAGGGATGACAGAAGCACAACTCCAAAACCTGCAAACTACAACAATAGGTCCAACTTCTTGCAAAGTTGAAGAACAACAAACCAGTGAACTACCACGAAGAGGTCCAACTCCAGATGCACGACCTCAACTTTGCAAAGTTGAATCAAACAACAACAAGAAACATCAAATGAACCAACGAACAAGAATCAACCAATAAACCAGTAACGTCGGTGAAGAATAATATTGCCCAAATTCATTGTAGACAACACTGTATAAAAAAATGGAAGGAAACTGTATTGTAACACACCTGTAGAATAAGCATTTAATGATGCAAGGCCTATTAGGTAAACACTTAAAGATGTCATAACCGTCGAAGAGTGTCACGCTGTGAAAACATTTAAGAAAGAATGCAGTGTGGCATGATTGTTTACGTACTCAACAATAAAGACAAATCAAACATAATAATAGTAATAAAAAGTAAATAATAAATAATAAAATAATAATAATAATAACAATAGTTCAAACAGTGGAGACTATGTTAATTTTTTTTTACTGGAGTGGGCCTAATGGTTAAGAACATGTGTTTCCTCTTAAGAGGTCACAGGTTCAAATCCAGAGGGGGGTAGGGTATGTATACCTTAGTAGACTTTACCAGTCAAATCGTTGGGCGAAGGGGGGTACCTTGTCCCACAAACAAGGAGTTCTCATACACCAATTTGGTGTGCTGGCTTGGTCGTGACCTTAAAAATAGATTATTATTATTATTATTATTATTATTATTATGAAAACTCACTATCCGTGCTCAAAACTTTGGATATGCAAACATTTCAATATCAATTGTACAAATTCAAAAACATCGTAGATGATAAAAAAAATTGGATATGCCAACATATAAATCATTGGGAATAACGAAGCTCGAAATAAGACCTCAAATCTATTATCCAAGTGGATCATGACATATATGAGTGTTTTTATTATATAATAAATAATGTTTTTAGTTTTGTAGTTCGAACAATAGAAATTATGCAAAAAATTGTAGTCAAACTAAAAACTAATATAAAGTCAACTAATTCTCAATGGCTATAAACTTTGGATATCTAAACATTTAAGTATGAATAATACAAATGCAAAAAAAATAGGGTAGATGATAACAACTTTGGATATAACAACATATAATTCATTGGGAATAGGGAAGGTGGAAATAAGACCTCAAATCTATTATCCAATGAAATCATGACATATATGAGTTTTTTTATTATATAAAAAATAATATTTTTAGTTATGTAATTAAACAATATAAAGTATGCAAAAATTTATAGTCAAAAGACAAAATATATATATATCATAGACATATATATATATATATA
>ML792734.1:348746-363577 GCA_009831015.1 Picea engelmannii | reverse complement strand
ACAAATTTAGATTCATTTCACTACGATCGTTATGTTCTTAAAAAACCATGAAACAACGATCTCAGGAGATGGGCGCTCATACTTTTAAAATAGATATAACAACATGTAACTTTATCAGTCGGCGGGGCTTGTAATTGGTAGAATGTTCTGAATTGAGTGTTTGTTAGTTGAAGATCTCAGCTCAACCTCGATATGTACATCAATCCGCTTCTGTATACCAATTCTAATTGAAGTACTAAGATGCGAAAAAAGTTTATATAGAAAATAAAACTAAATAAATTATAATTTGTCAATGTTTATTTGTGATCGTTTAATGATATAGTTATCAGGTAAATGTCTTTATAATAGTTTTAGAAAATAAATTATGACCTATCCTGTTTACTTTTAGAAAATAAACGATGACCTATAATGCTTATTTTTAATCGTTTAATCATGTGTGGCTTTATAATAGTTTTAGTACAACTAAGCAAGAGCCCTTACAGGAACTTCGTTCATGGTTATCCACTCTGATTTTACTTTACTTCTGGTAGACGTTTTGGATAGGTCCGATAGGCTGTCCTTTCTCTATCAATACTCTGGCTTTTTCTACCATTATTTAATTCTGGTTGAAAGTGCTGAAGAAGTTAGATAGGACCGATCGGGTGGTCTTTCCCTATCAATACTTTGATTAGGTGCTTTCACTACTGAGAGTGGTGTAGAAGTTTATAGCTGAGAGTTTCCAAACATAACAGGTTATAGGTTAAGACGTAGCTCCAATTTCTCAGAACGTGTTTGTGGAAGATAGTTGAAAGGAAATATTGATGACTTCATAAAATGAGAGGTTAAAAAAAAGCAAAGCTATGATTGTCATTGGATTCCATCTACTTCATATACAAATTTACATTGTTGGGAATCATGTTAATAATTTTGAATATTTGATTAGTTTTTACAATTTTCCTTGTTTCTAATCATGTTGATAACTTTGAATACTTGATCAGTCACCTTCCTAGTATGTTAGCTTTAGTTGATACATATAATGTAAAGAAGACTTTTATTAAAGAGAATTATACTTTTTTTCAAATACTAGTAATGTAGCATTCATAATTGGTAATAAATAATTCCAAACAGGAGAAACGATGATTAATGCTGGCTTTGAGGAGGAGGAAAGGAGAATTAGGATTATTGATCATTTTAAATGATATTACTTAAGTTTTATTTAAAAAATATAAAGAATCTAGCTTAGAAGAACTTAGAAGAAATTTAGTGGATAAAATTTTAATGATGTTAAAATAAAGAAAGCTAAAAGTTTATATTATTATGTAGTAAAAGGTTTGCAAATTTACCTAAAAAGATGATGAAGAAGCAAATATTCTGGTTAGTGGACCAAATTTTAATGATATTAAAATAAAGAAAGCTAAAAATTTATATTATTATGTAGGAAAAGGTTTGCAAATCTATCTAAAAAGAAAGATGATGAATAAGCAAATATTTGTGTTAATACTTACATTAAGTTGTTTAAAAAAAATAGTTAGCAAAAAAGATAACAAGTTATAATTAAAAATCAATAAGATAATTTTCACATGAATTAATAGTTGTGGTCATAAAATAATTTTTTCATTTCAATGTTAAAATATTAAAAGATAATATTTTCTAGTAAAAAAAAATTCTAGTGAATTTGAAAAGGAAGACTCTTTTATAAGTTAAGAATAATGATTTGTTTCCATATATTAATTGGAGAGTGTTGAAAACATAGATGAATATCAATTTCCCTTGCCATGAGTTTATAATTTTCTAAGCCATAGAAATAATTTGATAAATTAATTGTTGTGGCCATGATATAATTTTTTCAATTTAATTTTAAAATATACAAAGATAATATTTTCTAGTAAAAAAAAAATTATACTGAATTTAAAAAGAATGACTCTTTTATAAGTGAAGAACAATGATTTGTTTCCATATATTAATTGGAGAGTGTTGAAAACATAGATTAATATCAATTTCACTTGCATGAGTTTATAATTTGATAAGCCATAGAAATTGCTTTCAAATCAACATTAGTATTCTATAAATACAAATCTAATGGAAAATCAATAAAAGTATTTAGTTGTGATGTTGACGCAGGTACTCCCAGTTGTAAAGTTACAAATAGACCTCACACCATTTGGCATAGGAGACTCATCTAGATTATGGATGAGATGTTATTATTAGATATGAATGAGTATGAGACTTTGAAATGAAAAATGTAGATTGCAATATGAACTAATATAAATATTGAGTTAAAAAGTACTATAACCTATCCTAGCTAGGAGAAAACTAACTGAATTACAAACATTCAATGAAATCACCACTTCCTTTTTGCACCGCAAAATAGTTAGTTGTTAAAGAAAAGCAAAGAATAGTAATACATGGATGAAAAAAGTGCATAAATTAGTCTCAAACAACAAACTTATTTAGCATTGCACATTCATCACTCATAACAACAATGCTAGAAAAGTAACATGAAACAAAGTCATAAAATTCATAAAAGAATAGTCGATCAAATGAGGAATATGACCTTACAACATCAGCTAGAAGTAGTTCATAGCCAATACATCACGCACACCATATCACTTTTCCTCCAAAATGGCCATGAAGTCTTTTTCTTATTAAAATCTCAAAAGTGGTTCCAAAAATTTCAAAAAGTGATAGCCCCTTCAAAATGTTTCTCTTGCGAGTATATAGCCAATGAGTTGCAACTTCTTCTCATGACTTATTGGCTTCTCATAGGTAGTTATAACTCTTGGATTTTCCTAATTTGTCTTTTACTACTTTGTACATTTACATTTTAGCTAGAAATAAATATCATGCACGTGCTTGAGCTTGTTCTTGAAGTATGTAGTTTATACATCATGATAGTTAGTAACTCTAAGTATTCTCCTAAGGGATAGGTCTTCTAATGTGACCTTGTACATAGATGCAAATTGAGAAAAAGTTTCCATGTCATTTTTCAGTGTTACTAGAAAGGAACTGAGCAAATTATTATCTTTAGACGGAGTAGAAATATATTTCTTAAGAACAACTTGGCTAACCCTTTGCGTCATTCCCATGGATATTGTCCTTGAGTGCAAGTTGGTTTCAAAATCTATTATAATTTATTCAATTGGCCTTGAATTCCCCATATCTTCAATCTTTGGTAACATTTTTGAGCCTCTCTACTATATGGATGTGCTAGCACTGCTTTATTGAATTTGAAATGTCCTTTCCAATTTCCTTCACTTTTTTTTTGCACTTCAAAATGGATTCATAGTTCAACATATTTTCCTTCTCAATCATCCTAGGGATATCTTGCAATGCATATGGATTTTTTTATGGCCACTTCTTTAAATTGTCCATGCTCAGGGAGACTCCTTCCAACTCTGTATTTTTTATCTTAATTTTTTCTTCGATTTCCAAAAGTTGTGTACAAAGATCTTGGAAGTCTTTGAGGCTAGTTTATAGTTGTATTTCCATGGGCTTTAGTTATTCTTGTGTTCCAGCGGATACTTCTCTAAATTTGACAATACTAGCCATATCTCCTTTATAGTATCTCACTTATTCTTCTAGGCTCTTTACTTTGGATATTTACTATTCGAGTTCATTAACGATGTCTATAAGGTTATGTTCAACAGCTTAGGTGAATGTCCCTCTTGTCGAAGTTATCGCCAGGGAATATCCATGAATATTTTTTATTATAGGTGTTTATATGGTGACTATGAGTGTGGGGACACCAACTACAAGAAGTTTCCTTATAGTTTTATTCACAAATTTATGTTGGGCCTTATCAAATATGAAGGAGTTGATATTTTCCACTCTGGTAGCCGTGGAAAGTGTGAATTCTCCCAATCCCAATTCCCACAAAGGGAAATGACCTCTAGTCAAGGGTTTCCTTGAAGAAGTCTCGGGATTACTAGGATCCATTAGATCATCATTTTAGGCTTCCTATTGATATATGTTCTCTTTTTTCCTCTAATTTATTTCTTACTTTTTCTTATTTTGTTGTTTCTTCTTCTTTCCACAACATTTTCATGTGATGAGAGATATCTCTCATTCTAAAAATAAATTCATCATAATTGGTGGCTCTCTTCTAAATTTTTTCATCCTTCCATGTTTCATATTCATTAACCCACCCTATCATTGAAGAATTGATAATGCTTATTTACAACCTTAAGTAAATCATGCCTATGAAATATTTTTTCCCAAAATGGAATGTCACCAAAGTGTCAACCTTAGCTTGTGCCTCCTTAACGTCTTTGAAATTGTAGGATCCCAAGAATAAGGGTAGTGGTTGTTCCACCAGTATTTTATCTTTGGGAAGTTTTTCTCCCACTCCATGGACCAAAGTCTAATATTCTACTTCCTAGAAGAACAACTTATTAAGAACAAATTTTCTAAATATGTGAGGAGGTTTGGTTGTGCCAAATATTCTGATGTAATTTTTGTTCTCTAACAGAAACTAGTCCCCAATTTTCCCAATTCCATTCATTGTTTTATTTGACATATGTGGTCCTCGACAAAAAAATATTAGTTGAAAAAAAGGATTAGGAAATTCTCACATATGTTATGATAGTTATTACGATACGTGTGCTGCCACAACTTTGAGAAACAGACATGGATGGGAAGATCACTCAGCTTCCACTACCATCCCATGCCTGTGAAGGCATGCACCATACATACCACATCTAATAAATAGAAATACATATGAAACTTGGAGTGTTATCCTCACACGTTTGGTAGTTGATATATTTTTTTCTAAAGTGACAAAGAGAATATTTTCGCAATTGAAAATATGGCTAGTCATTCTAACTATATCCACTAAGGGGACCCATGTTTCCTTGAATTCTTTAGCATCAACTTCCCAATAGAGCCTGCAAAATATATTTTTTTTGTTTGGTATGGTTGCCTGAGCATCCTAGTGGGATAGGTATTGGATTTCCTAGTATTGAATTGTTTATTCACCAACCAATTCTTCATCACTTCTCTAAAATCTAAGGTAAATTGAACCATCCAATATTCTATAATTACAATATCCTCAATAGAGATCATTTACCATGTATGAAATACTAATGACTTGAATGAAGAGATGACCTTTCTGTCCTTTTTTCTAATTATCATGTTATCCACATCCACTTGGAAGATGATTCATGAGACTACTTTGGGACATGGGAATACAACAGAATGCTACCTTGTGAAGTTTCAAGAACCCAATCATGTGGTATATTCCTAGGTATTAGTCACCTTCTAGTAACTTAGGGTAGGTCTCAAATGGTATATGCCTAGGTCTTAGTCACCTTCTTTTTTTCCCCTTTTCTCTATTTTCATGCAAACTGAAAGTATATAACAAACAACTTCAAAATGACAATTCAAAAGATGAAATAAGTAATAGATGTTGAGTCGTATGAAATAAATACACACTCCATTATACATGACAACATTGATGAGGTTTTGCATAGCAATGTGATCTTTAGATTGGATGCATTCTTGTATATTGTAGGGGATTGCCTTTTCGATGCATTTTAGGTTCTACTGCATTTTCGCTATTCCTCGACCAAACTAAACAATGGATTGATAGATTATTTCCTAGGTTGTTTAAAAAATGGTGACGCTGAGGCAATGGAGTCGTATGAATATGAACTGGAATCTAATTTTCTTTGGCAGTTGCATGGAATACATGATGTCCAAACGTATTTTTCAAAGATGTGGTTGTCTGCATCCCAAATTCTTCCTGCACATGAGAGGGGACTTTGGGGAGATACATTTTGTATACAGTGGATGTCTAATTGTCTTAATAAATCAATTGGAATATGGTCATTGACAAGAAAAACAAGATATTTACTATTCAACAATATTGCATCTGATAATCTATATTTCATCTTATTCCATGATGCTAATGGTGTCAGTGGTCATTATGAACCACTATTGTATAGAAAATTTTCCATATGGAATGTTGAAGAAGCTCATATTTACTTGTCCCTCATTTGCAAAGATCTTGAATCGTAGTGGAAATGGATTATGGATCGCATAGACTCCCATGGTTTATAGCTAACAACAACTGTTGTGTCTAGCTATGGAGATAGTCTGTTCAATGGAATTTGTAGTTTGGTAACAAAAGAGTTCGATGTGCAGTCGTTGTGGCTTTACACTATACAGTCCTTTTGCAAAGCAATTATAGGTGGCAACCAACATGCTTTTAGGTGCTTGCATGAGCACCTTTCACCATATCTCCTAAAAAATATGCCAACAATTGGAAGTTGGCAAGAATACCTTGTAAACATGGCACTTCCATATGAAAAAGGGAATGTGGAGGGTTGTAGATTCTGTTTGCAATGGATTTCTATCATGTTCAAAGTAAATATCCAGGTCTGGTCAGCCTTGCCAGATGGCATTGTCCATTCCTGGTCTATTGATTCAAATTATGATCGAACAATTGACATCCTCTCATTGAAATCCGATAAAACACATATCCATTATGAACCTTTTCTTGGAAATATCAATGGTTCAGGGTTGGATGTCCATGCCAGCCAAACCGCATCGAATATGCATACATGCCACATGCTTTTTAGTGAGAGTGAAACCCTTCATGGTTGCGATATTTCCATACAGGCTTGAACAAAAAATCCATGCATGAAGTGCATCACAATTGTGATGAGGCTATATAGGGATTAAACAAAAAAATGTAGAGTGAGGTATCACAACTTGAAAAAAGTTATGCGTAAAATTCATCCCAGTTGTGATGAGGCCATACACCCGTTAAACAAAAAATGTACACTAAGTTATGACAGCCTAAATCAGAATGAAATTCATACCAGTTGCCATCAAGTCATTGTGTCTTTGGACAAGAAACGTAGAGTAAGTTACCACAACTTGAAAAAGGTCATGTGCGAGAGAAAAGAATACAATGATGCACTTCCTTTTAGAGAGAAACTCACATATCACAATCTAAAGAAATTTGTTTGTGCACAATAGAACATAAACATGTATGACCGCATATCCCAAAATGGTCATGCCATTGTACCATTTCATGCCCTAGAAGCAACACCATGCACTACTACCAATGAAAAATGTCAAACACTTTCTACTCATACTTCCCTGCAAAAGAAAAATGCATGACAGATGTACATGAAATAAATTAAAGACACTCCTTCCATTGCGTGTGAAATTTGTGAACAATTAAATTTCTCAAAAAATAGTTCATGCCTAATTTGCAAGAAGAATACCTTCGCTTGGCAGCACACAATAAACCATTTTCCAGTGGAAAAAAATGTCTTCCATGCAAACGATCACTTGAAAATGGAAAACTTCCACAATTTGCAACCCCTAAGCAAATAAGATGTAATACACCACTAGAAGATGTAAGTGCACTTACGGAACTTGAGGAGAGATTTGTGTCTCTATGAATTTCATTTGCACAAATTAGGCCTTGGGGCAATAAACAACCCCAGATGGGCTTCACATGATCAATTATTAATGTACCTGTTCAGCGAGATGTTGTGCAAAAAGCCTTTCCACAATTCATTAGCAATACAATTACAATTGTTGTGGCTCTGAAATGATACTTGCGATATGAAAATACCTATCACATAGGCAAAGTGCGTGTGCATGCTGTTATGAAATCATTAAAGGAATTATGTTCCAGAGCCTTGTACAAAGAAAATAACATTTGTATAAATGAGAAGTGGAACAATGTTCTTGCAGAAGAGGATGCCAAATCTGCAGAGACTCTCAAAATGATAGTGAATTTGACACAAGTGATGAATCGGAGAATGAAACACCTGCTGAGAAACTAGTACATGGATTCACTGATTCACAGTGCATTTGTAACTTACAAGACAAGATTGTCAAAATTGCACCTGCTGAGGGGCAGCGTCCACTTGGAATATTCAAGGAAAAATTTGTTGAGGAAATGAACTTTCCAACACTCTTCTATGGAGATCCTCGTGTCGTTGAAATTACAGAGTGATTCAGTTATCATAAAATAGTTTGATGGGAGCTGCTACATTCAAGCAGTGACTTCTCCTATCACATAAAAAAATTGTTTTTCAAAACAATGTGCATAATAATAGAGCAATTTCTCTCCTGCATGTGGGTCCGAATAAGAAAAGGCGAGTTACAAGGAAGAAATTTGTTGGCCAAGGATGTCAAGTACAAAGTAAACCTAGAAATTTTTTTGAAATATGATATTGGATACATAGATGTCAAAAACATTCTCACCTCTCCTGACTATTTGCAACAAAACAAAAAAAATATTTTTTCAATGATTCGACAATTGGGCCCGCCAACATTTTTCGTCACATTTACAAGTGAAAAGAATTGTTGGGATCCATTGGTAGCTACCGCATCTGACCTGCATAGGAACAACAAACGTAAAAGAAAAAACTGATACACTAGAAAATAATCACATTGACTACCTCCTATGAAAAGACCCAATGACATGTACTCACTACTATAGACATACAATAAATTCTTTGAGACAATTGATATGCCATTGTGAAATGTTTTTCGGAAAAACATCGGACTACTTTTTTGTGACTAAATTCCATAATAGGGGAAATGAACATGAACACACACTGTTGTGGATAGAGGGTACACCAGTCTATGGAACTGAAAACAACTCAGAGATCGAACAATTTGTGGAGAAATACATAACATGCAACATAGATCATTTGGATTCAAAACTTGCCAAAGTTCATAGACATTACCATACAAGAAGTTGTAGAAAACGAAAAACATCGCATTGTAGATATAACTTTCTCATGCCGCCAATGAGAGGTACAAGAATCATAGAGACACTTAGTTGAGAGGACAATGTTGTTGTTGAGAAATCTAAAAATAAAATCGCATTTCTAGAGCAAGGAGAATTTGACAAGATGATGAGCTTCAATGCGTTCTTGACAGAGGTAAATTTATCAAAAGATGAGTACATCAAAGCCATACAATGTACTCTTAAGCAACCAATAACTTTCCTTAAATGAAAACTTTCCCATATTTAGAACAACAATTTCTCCAAGGACATGCCAGTTATGTGGAAAGCAAATGCATATGCTACAACGTTCTATTGTACCTCATATATGACAAAGGTTGGAAAATCTATGACAAGTGTATTTAGAAGAATACGCAAAGAACATAAAATAAGTCATATTGATGCCATACAAATGATACGCACACTGGGAAACACATTTCTTAATCTTCAACAAATGTCTGCTCAACAAGTAGTTCACAATGCACTTTCCCTACCCCTCACTTGAACTTCAAGAAAATGTGTCTTCATAAACACATCTCCACTTGAAAAACACACATTTGTGCTTAAACCACCATTTTTTCTAGAACAAGAGTCTGACAATTCAGAAGACGTGTTATGTTGCTCTATTGTTGATTTTTACCTTCAACGTCCATCTCCTATTAGGCATATCTGCTTAGAATAATTTGTATCGCATTACAAAAAAAATGGTGCGCCCATATCAAAAAGAAAAAAAACCTCTGTGATGCGGTTTGTCAAATACAATAAAAATTGTGACTATGAAAACTATTGGAGAGAAAATTTGTTGTTATACGTTCCATTCGATGAAAACGAAGAGACATTAAAACATAACTTCTCTACATGGGAGGCTGTGTATGTTTCCTCTGAGACTATAGTGCACATCAATGAAGCTAAATTTACCTACAATGTTAATCCAACATGGGGTGATCTAGAAATTGCATTTAATGAGTTAGAAAACCCCGACAATCCTCATGAGACATTCACAAACCGAAAAACAACCAGAAATCCTTGGGAGTCCTATGACTTACAAGTGGATTTGAATCGTCCTCCAACAGGTGTAGGTGAAAAACGTATCAATCTTGGTTTTCAAGTCACAAAACATCCTTTCCTAATTGAAAATAATGAATACCACAGAATAAGACATATTTTGAATCAAGAGCAACAAACAATTGTAAACGACATTGCTCATAAAAAATGCTTAAACATGGACACTCCTGTGCACTTGTTCCTTACAGGCAGAGTAGGAACATGCAAGACATTCACAGTGGAAGCAATGTTCCAAATTCTTATACAAATCTATGATTCAAACAATTCCTCTAATCCTATGAAACCAAAGGGCCTAATAGTTCCATACACAGGAAAAGATGCATATAATGCAGGTGGAACAACAGTCCACTCTGCATTTTTAATGCCTTTTAACAAGTCACAGTTTCTTCCACTTTGCAAGGAAATGTTGGATACATTGTCTAAGATTTATGAGGAACTCCAACTTATCTTTATAGATGAAGCATCTTTGATTGGAAGTCGGTTCTTGTATTCCATTGATAGCCGACTAAGAAGCATAAAACATGTGCACACGAAATACTTTGGAAACATTGACATGATATTCTATGGGGATCTTTACCAGGCACAACCCATCCAAGATTCGTTGATATTTGAAAAACCTACCATTAACATGGAAATAGTGATGCGTGACTTATGGAGAGACAATATAAAATTCTTTGAATTGCATACTACAATGCGCCAGATAGATGAAACATTCATTGCAATTCTGAACAGAATTCAGACAAACAACCAAATATATGTTGACTTAACATATATAAATTGGAGGGGCTTGCGGCCTGCACCAACATACCCAATGTTCCCTTACCTATTCTACACAAATAAGGATGTCATAATTCATAACAACCATATGCTATCGCTCATGCATGGCGATGATATCAACATCAATTCAATTGACCTGGAAGAAGACAACCATGGAAATGTGCCACGTCATGAACATACAACTACTCTACCTTTGCATCTTGTTCTCAAATTAGAAATGTTGATTGAAATATATTCCTATAACTATGATTCACAGGATGTCTTGGTTAATGGTGAAGATGAAATAATCAAACGCTATACAAAAACAAAAAAACTTGATGTCCTTTGGATTAAGTTCCATGAACCGCATATAGGCAAGCGATAAGTAAACAATTTGTCTTATCTATATAATACAAACACTGGAAGTGGGTGGACACCTATTCTGTGAATATCAAAGCTAGTATCGACATCAGCAAAGATAGGTCGACTAAAAATTTGAAAATAGTTTCTGATTAAACTTGCATGTGCATGTACAGTCCACAGACCACAAGGAATAACACTTGATAATGTTGCATTTTAGCCTGCTGGAATTCAGATACATGGAATTGTATACGCAACATTTTCCCATGTCAGAATCATAGAATCCTTGTATTTACTAAGTCCTCTTACAATAGATAACTTCAAAGCCAAACAAAAAGTTGATATTGAAATGGAACTACTTAGAACCACCGCAAAATGGAAACTACACTATGATTACCAATTCATACAAACAAATTGATCTCTATCAATTATCTCGCTTAACACACGTAGCTTAAATTCACACATGGATGATATACTCAATGACTATGATACAATGCAATCTGATCTTCTGTGCTTGTAGGAAACATACATGGCATTATGCATGCAGAACAAAGAATTCCCAAATCACAATTGCATATCAAGTTACATTACACATGGGGTGATTATATTGGTGAAAAAACATGTACCAATTTTGGAGCATATACATATCGAAGAAAATAATGTTGAGGTGGTGCTTGCAAAAGTTTTTTTCCATGAAACAAAAATTGTGATACTGAATCTGTGTGTTGTTCCCCAAGAAACATTCTCCAACACAGTAGATGTTATTTCCAATTCATTCGACCATTTCCATCTTAACGAACCCATTGTTCTTGTAGGAGAGTTCAATATTAACATGCTACAAAAGAATGACAGAACAAAAGAATTGGAAAATTACATGTGCAAATATAGTCTCCGCTTTCTTTTGCACAACACAAGCCATCTGCAAAATGCACTTGTTGACAATATGTGGTTGAATGTGCCCATTCCTCAATACAGTATGTTTATCTTAGACCCATATTGGTTTGATAATGATACAATTGGTATTTCACTTGAATTATGAGATATACATCAAACATTTTGCAAAGTTATATTTCTATATTTCAAAGCATATTTGTATAGCTGTTTGGAGGACACAGAACAATAGAAGTACAATGTTGAGCCACCCATCCCACAAGTATACTTGTCAAATTTGTATATCGTGCAACTTTGGCTACTATTTGCAGGACATAGAACATTAGAGGCCCAGTTTAAATCCCGCAAGTCCGCGATCCAAAAAAGTGGCTAAGTATGGAATAAGGGATCTGTACATGCTCTATTACATGTCATGTCCATAGTTTATAAAAGTACATATTTAGTATATATTGATTGTTTCCCGGGGCCCGCTAGCCGTGGAGTCCGTCTCACAGTTTCGATATCGCGAAACTCAATAGAAGTACAATGTTGAACAAGCCAAACTGCAAGTTCGCTTGTCAATCTGTATATCGCGCAAGTCTGGGTGCTATTTATAGGACATAAAACATTATAGTCCCAGTTTAGAGACCACAAGTCCGTGATCCAACAGAAGTGCAATGTTGAGTGAGATAGCCCGCAATTCCACTTGTTAGTTTGTATATCGCGCAACTCTAGGTGCTATTTTCAACACAGAGAACATCAAAGGCCCAATTTACAGCCCATCAGCCCGCAAGTCCGCAATAAAAAAAAGTGGCAAAGTATGGAATAAGGGATTTGTACATATTTACTATGTATTTCTTGTTCTTGGGAGCCTGCTAGCGCTAGAGTTCGTCTGTCATTTTCTATATTGCGAAAATCAACGGAGGTACAATGTTCAACTAGCCAGCCCGCAAGTCCGCCTGCCAATTTGTATATCGCGTAATTGTGGGTGTTATTTGTAAAGAACGGAATAATAGAGGCCCATTTTTTAGTCCAAGAACCTGTGATCCAAAAAGTGTACATTCAATAGAGACCTATTTTCTGAGCCTTCCAGCCTGAGAGCCCACGATCTACAAATTGGGAAAGTATGGGATGTGATATCCATACATGCTCTATAAAATCTCATGTCCATACTTTATAAAGGTACCTATTTAGTTTTTCTTGGTTTGTACACATACTCATCTGGTCACCACACAGTTGTTGTTGCACATGGATTATGGAATATGCACTACGATTCCAACCAAGCCCTTTCATTTCCTAGCCAATTTTATGCCTGCGACTTCCCCAGTACGCGTTATCGAACTCTCGTTCCCCGTGTTACGAGTGTGCACCTTGCATCGAAAACTTGGTAATCCATATCTATGCTTGCGGGTTTCCAGACGACGAAGTGGAAAATTTCATGTCGATCTATATCTCTACATCATGAGTCCAACCGAACGTTGTTTGTTTTCATAGTTTCTGATTTTTATGGCCACAATGTCCTTTGTGGGCACCATCCAGCCTTCATGCCATGTCTGCGCGATATACATCTAGTGCCTGAAACTTTGGTGATCTAAAATTGGACTTAGACTCAAAGTTTGTAACTCATTTGCTAATTTTATTTAATTTAATTGTACAATATCAATATTTATTATTAATAATTTAGTAGTTTAAAATAATGTTTTTAGATAATGTTATCTATATAACATATATGTTAAATGTTATGCATGTAGACAATCACAATCTTGAACCCACCAGTCCTAGAGTCTATCTGTCAATATATGTATCATGGAACTCCCAGTGTTGTGTGGAGGACATAGAACAATAGAAGTGCAATGTTGAGCGAGCCAGCCCGATGTCCGCCTGTCAATTTGTATACGCCAAAATCTGGGTGCTATTTGTAGAACACAGAACAATAGAGACCCAATTTTCAGCCCGTCAGGCCGAGAACCCGCAATCCAAAAAGTGGCTAAGTATGAAAAGAGTGATTCGTTCATGCTCTATAAAATATGATATACATACTTTATAAAAGTACATATTTACTATGGATTACTCGTTCCTCAGAAAATTTCTAGGTCAAGAACTAGCAGATACACATATTCATATTTCCAGTTACTTTTATATTGCCAGATCGACCATCCTCTTTCCCATTTCATGTTGTATATATTACATGTAATATGTATTACATATTACATGTAATGTCTAATACATATTCAATTTTGAGTGCGACACTCGTGGAGTCCGTCTGCCAAATTAGAGCCTGCAAGCCTGATAACCTGCGATACATATTACATGTAATGTGTAATACATATTCAATTTTGTTTGTGGATTTTTATATCACGGAACTTCAAATGTTGTTTGGAAGACATAGGAAAATAGAATTGCAATGTTGAGCCAACCAGCCCGCAAGTCCGCAATCCAAAAAAGTGGCTAAGTATGGAATAATGGATTTGTACATACTCTATAAAATGTCATGTTAGTAGTTTATAAAAGTACATATAATAGAAGTGCAATGTTGAACGAGCCAGCCCGATGTCCACCTGTCAATTTGTATATCGCGGAACTCTGTGTACTATTTGTAGGACACAGAATAAGAGAGACCTAATTTTCAGCCCGCCAAGCCGAGAACCCGCAAACCAAAAACTGGCTATGTATGGAATGAGGGATCCATGCATGCTCTATAAAATCTGATATCCATACTTTATAAAAGTACATATTTACTATGGATTACTTATTCCTTGGAAAATTTATAGGTCTGGAACTGGCGGATACTGTCAAGCCCTAATATTGGCTCATTACCCCCTAATTGGGGCATGTTAAGCCCTAATATTGGCTCATTACCCCTTAATTGTGGCATATTAGATTAGTAATGCTATTTTATTTATGTCGGATTTAGTCCATTAGGTGTAATTTAGATTAGTAATGTTATTTTAATTATGTCGGCTTTAGGCCATTATTTGTAATTATACCTCCTAGTCTCCTATATATACCAAGGAGACATTTTCATTTTGAATCATCTTGTACTTGA
>ML792734.1:309300-339625 GCA_009831015.1 Picea engelmannii | reverse complement strand
AATATGTAACACGCTTTTTAATTTTTTTATATAAATGTCATGAAATTGTGTTCAATACTTTTTTTCTACTCACACATATAGAGAGTATGTCATTTCTTGCATCTTTACCACATGTCCTTCATGTTTCTTGCCACATCTACACTGCAATTTCAAGGCCCAAGTCCAATTGTGCTATTACATCAACACGAGGCCCTTAAAATTTAAATAGTCTGCACGTCCACTGGTCAATTTGTATATCGTGGAACTCTGGGTGCTATTTGTAGGGCACAGAACAACAAAGCCCAAATTTTGAGCCCTCCATCCCAATAACCCACGATCCAAAAAGTTCCTAAGTATGCAATGAGGACTCCGTGCATGCTCTATAAAATCTCATGCCCATACTTTATAAAATTACATATTAGGTATCTATAAAAGTTAATATGTACTTTATAAAAGTACATAGTTTGTATGTATAATTTATGGTGTCTAGGAACCTATACTTTGATAAATTTCAATTTCTTTTCTATCCAGGAGGCCTTGTTTTAAAAAAAACTAATTCGGCAATGCTAATTTAAAGAAAACGAACCTATGTAACAGACGTTACTACTATTCTATTGTATGCTAATTTTTTGTGTCCAAGAACCTTTTAAATGTAATACTATTGTACACTATTTTTTTTTTCCATGCTCCTTTTAAATATTGCATGTTCTATCAAACTTAGATACTAGGAACCTTCGTTGGTGTAGCTGCCATTAATAATTTCTGATAAATTTCAAATAAAACTAATTCGGTAATACTAAATTCTACATGGATACTACATGTACTGCAACTTGCAACCCATGTGTCTGTACATGGTCACATTTACTCTGATTCCAACCTGGCAGGGACTACACTTCCATGCAACACTTGTTTATTAAATTCATATTTATATTTAGTCCACTTTGATTTCGACTTTTGCATAAACTTCATTTCCACTTACAATTTTCGCTTTTGTATTTATTAAAGTGATACTAAGGTCACATTTATATTTAATCACTTACTAAGCTTTGACATATATTTGATCACTTACTAACTATTGACATATATTTGATCACTTACTAGCCTTTGACATGATTGACAATTTATTCAACAATTGACTGCCTCAGTGGATCTAACCATTGATGGCTACTAGAAATTATTTGGGTTTGAAGGGTCGTCCAACTTCGACCTGAAAAAAAATGATGACCAAAACTTGCTACGAAATATCAAATACCATGTTGATGTGACATACTCAAGGGTTTTCGGTGTTGCATCAACAAAATTACCTTTGATTACACTTTGAAATGATAGTGCATGAGAAATTATTCAAGATGGAGACTAGCCAATATTCGTTATGTTCATCATGATTCTATCTTAACAAGATATACAGTCACCAGGAAAACTCGACTCAACCAATGTAGTAATTGAAATTGTCTCATTCTTTTATTTTTATTCTTTCAAAGCACTTGACCAGATGATCCCCTATATTCTAGTAGTCCACTGCATTCTTGTAACTCAGTATTCTTATAGATTTTATTGCATTTCCATGTTATACTCCATTATTGTACTTCTTGTCTTCATGTTGACATCAATGCCAACACTATATTTCCATCATAATTTTTTTTTACACTCATGGGTTAACTCCTCTTTGATGGGTTTGATATCCAATTTATTTTCCAAACTATTTAGGGCCCAAATTTTATTTAGATTTACTTCTATCTCTTTAATCTTGTTTGTGAGATTACGATTTTCTATATTATAAAAATGTCCTTTTTGAGTTAATTGTTTCTTTTCTTGTATTTTCTTTTTCATTTTTTAATGTAATCTCATTTTTTCCAAACTTTGTCTCCAACCCTAATATTTTCTTGTATATTTATTTATAAATCTTGTCTTCAAATTATCTAGACTTGTTATAAGCATTACATCTAACTATGTTTGAAGTTTGGATTCTATTGTTTTCATTTTTCTAATGATTCTCAATATTCACAAAAATTGTCTAAAATTACTTATACACCTCATTAAGTCAAACTAATAAATTAGCGAACGTATACTTGATGAAAATTTCTAAATAAAATAAAAATGAAAATAAATGCATGTAAATGTCTCACTAAAAATGCATAAATAAAAATATCAAAGATAAATAAAAACTATAAATTCTACATGATGTAAAATATTTTCCATTAAAACGTAAATGACTAGAAACTTTGAACACAACGATTTGGAAACCATATAAATAGTCAATAAAAGTTATGTATACTCTTAAATGGTAAAATTATTAATGAAATTATAAGATTATTATCAATAATTCAGTTTTCCAAATAATATTATCAATTTTTGATACGGGTGTTGAAAGATAGGTGAAGAGAAAAAAAGTATTCGAAATAGTTTTTGTAGTCCTCTTGAAAATATCCATTAATTAGGAAAGATAAAAATAATAGTCAATAATTGCATAGGAAAGTTAGACTCTTAAATGGATTTAAAAAATAGTAAATAAATTATAATACACTTTGTTTTGTTTTTTTAATAGTAAAAAAGTTTTATTTAAATAAATATTATACTTTAATAATAATGTAAATGTATTATATTTTAAATAATTAATTATTAAATAATATGGGTATCAGTGTATAATATTAAGGTTATGATCATTAAATTTAATAGGATCAATTATGATATCTTAGTATATCATAATAAAAACTTGGAAGAAGTGACTTCATACAAATATCTTTGAATAGATATTCACTACAAGTTCAGCTGGACTTATAGCATTGAGAAAATGATTGTTGTAGGATGTCAAACTTATTATTGGCTTAAAAACAATTGTAAATCAACAAATCTTTAGATATGGGATAAGAAGAAACTCCTCTTTGAGATTCTTGTTACACATGGTATTTTATATGGATGCAAAGTGTGGGGATGCACTATCTCTAGTGAATCCTAGAGAAAGATAAAACAAATTCAAAATAATTTTATAACCTATAATCTCAAAATTAAAGGAAATATGCCATATCACATAGGCAAGTCCCCCATTGAGAGCCTGATTATGACTGGATACCTATCGTATAAGAACAAGTTAAACAACATGCAAGACAAGAGGCTTCATAAAATTGCTTCAAAATCTAGTAGTAACCACCTTCCACTCAAGCGAGGATGACATAAAGATGCCCAGTAAATCATTGGGGAATCATGGAAGATACCATTTTGTAGAATAATGATACTATTAAGAATATCAATAAATCAAAATTTAAGGAGAAAATGTGGTGTGACAAAGAGTTAGAGGGAAAACAAAATTATGGTATTATAAGTACTCAATCAACCATAATCTAGAAGATCAAGATTATATCTATGTTTTGACAAGTGTAAAGAAAAAAAAAAATCTTGCTAAGATAAGAATAAATTCTCAAGAACATTGAAAATGAAAAAGACTTTCTCTTAGATTATCTAGTCTATATCTAGATTAAATCTCAATTTCAAAATATTTGTAACAGTATCAACCTTCCTAACTTTTTAACTCAACAAAACTATGTTGATCTTGGAAAACTTCTCTTAATACTGTTTTTAGCCAAGGAAAAAAATATAAAGAATTGCAAGTAATCACTTACCCTCTTAAAATCCTATATAATTCCATGTCTAATCAACTCTTAACTAACTATTAAGTCTATTATAAATCTGTATTATAAATTTATATTAGTTTTATAAATTTTCAATTATGAGTTTAAAGGAAAAGAACCATCCAATACCTCATTCAAAAGAATACACCTCATTGAAAAGAATACAGAATGTACACGTTAATCATCATCATCAACTTAACTCTTAACTCTGTTATAAATTTATATTAATTTTTTTATTTTTTAATTATGAGTTTAAAGGAAAAGAAACCACTGCAATATCTCATTCAAAAGAATGTACACTTTAATCATCATCATCAACTTAACTCTTAACTCTGTTATAAATTTATATTAATTTTTTTATTTTTTAATTATGAGTTTAAAGAAAAAGAAACCACTGCAATACCTCATTCAAAAGAATACAGAATTTGACAAAGTTATAAAAGTAAAATGAAAGAACACTCATAACACAGAAACGTAAAATGAAGGAACACTCATACACCAGAGCGGTCATATAAAATTTAGACTTATATGTAACGGGATTCCAAATTTCAACCGTGATTAGGACAACTTTGTCTAACGTGGAGTCCTTCAAGAAATTATAAATAGAAAGGAAAGAAAACTAACGAGAGCGTGCAAGGTTCGGTGAATGTGAGGTCAGCTAAAGCACAAACGGTCTATTCTGTACCCAACTGGAGAGAATCATAATGGACATCACATCATCAATGGAAATCGTAGAGGTCACGAAAATGTCAATCGATAAGAAGATAGAGACACAAAGACAATTGCTGGAAAATATATTGTATAAGATCCACGTGAAGAAAAAAAACGACATTCAAACCGAAAATGTAACCAGATAAATTCATTTACCTCAGAAGCCGAAAGTAGAAAGCCAAATTACATTGACATTTTCTTAACTTGATGGTAGACACAAGATACACAGACTTCTATATTTAAAGAGGTTAATCTACAGTGGATGAACAAACGAGCCGCCTGAGATTATCCAGGAATATAAAATTTACAGAGAACCGGATTGGAAAATTAATTAAAACTAATTTCTAAATCCAAATTTCAGACAATGGATGAGCAAACGAGCCGCCTGAGATTATCCAGCAATATAAGATTTACAGATAACCGATAGATTGGCAAATTAATTAAAACCAATTTCTAAATCCAAATTTCAGACTATGCGAAGAATGTGTAAAGACGCACTCCACGCCTGATACGCTGTCAGATTTTGTGTTCTTTCTCCAACGTATATACACTACACAACAGTAAAATAGCTGTTGGTGAACGCTTAAAGGTTGAGAAGATGAAATGAATCTTTAAAAGAATATATTAAATTTTATTATCTATTAACAAATAAATTGTTGGGCTTCATTTATCTGGTGTTAATATTTTAATTTCGGTTAATCACTTACGTGGCAATCAGTTAGCTATCAAAGTAATTTTTAAATATGATTAGGTAAATGTAAAAAAGTAAACACATAAACTGATATCTTTACGCCGAAAGGCGTATACCTATTGACAATGGGCACAATTAATCATCTTTTAATCTAAAATTTTAATTTGATGGCTAACAATTAAAGATGCTAGAATATTCTTAGTCGTCCTCCCAAATCAATGAATGTGATTTACTATTCATAATCTCCTTGTATTTTTGAATGCAGCTGTTACCCTGTTTACTTTTTAACATTTACCTAATCATATTAAGAAATTACTATAACACTATATAATTGCCAAGTTTAAATGATTAACGTTTAACATTACCATGTTTGAATTATTAACCACGAATTTTCTCATTTGTCCCTAAGTTTTCCTCAGACGTTTCAGTGATCCGCACGTTTCATATTAGGTAGAGCGTAGCGATCCGCCAGAGAAATACAGCCTATCGAACTGTGGAGGAAGACTGATCGTGAAGAGAGAGCAGGTGGCAAGCAAGACCGTGGCCAATAAGTTTGAGTAGACCAGTTTGAAGACGGCATGGGCCAGGGGATCGACGGAAGCCCGATAGTAATCAAAGGCAATCCACCATTTAACAAATGTCCCAAAAAAACATAAAATATTTAGTGAAAACCATTTTACAACATAATTAAAAATTACAAACCACAATTATGAACTCAGCAGATTTTATTTACAGACTTAATTAAAGTTTATGTTAAAATTAGATTTAATAAAGTAAATATGACTTTCCGCGTTTATCAGTCACAATTATGTGACTGCCCTAGTTATAATAACTATGAAGTTAATATTGAAATCACAGTAATTTATTTTGTGTGACTACTAAGAATATTCCAGCAATATTTAATCCTGTCCATAAAAAACTTATTAAGCACTAAACCCCTATTAAATCTGCCCATTGTCAATAGGTGTACACCTTTCGGCGTAATACCCATTATCAATCGGTATACGCCTTTCGACATAATTATAGTACCTAATCCTTCGTGCTAAACGCCCTTCACCCTTTGCCTGTGCAGCCCGAGACTCGATCTGGACATTTTACGGAGTCGTGGCAAGCAGCATGAGCATTATTATGAGTAACAGTCTGCGAGTGCCTGCATGGCCTGCACCTGCATCTTAAGCGCCACGATGTATTCCGCGGCCTCTTTTAGGAAAATAGGCGTATCCAGTCCTCGGCTTCCGGGCACGATCGCCCTCAGAGTATGCATACGAGAAATCACGCTCCCTCCTGCTTCTTCATCGCAATTACCACGTGACCATCGGCTTGCTGTACCCGTAATCCTGTCCTCCAGTCCGGGCAGCTGCCTGCCAGAAATATCGCGATCAGCGTTCGGTTTGCAGGGTCTGTCTTTGACAGACACCGACTTCCTTTTGTTCTGGGAATTCCATCTCGAATTAACTACTTGCCGTTGGAAGCTGGATTTGTGTAGCCTGAAAAGGTATTTTCTAAGGATGGCCCAGCGCCACGCGGTTCTACCCCTTGCCGTCATGGCCAGTGAGAGATCCGCAGCCACTTTTAGGGCTCGACTTCGAGCAGAGAGCCTGGTCGGGCGTTGTTCGATTCTCCCACGGCGGAGCATGGCTACCAGGCGCCTCAAATATTTCCGTTGGAAACCTGCCCTCCATTGCGGTTCTTGCCGACGTCCGGAAGGTTGTTCCATATAATAAGCAGCTCAGCAAATTACAAAAGCCCAACCACTACGCAAAACAAAAGGATTCCTGTAAATTCTGATGTTTATGTTCAGCTCCCCCAAGGCTTTAAAGAGAGAAAGATGTGGCTTCCTATGCATATGCATCTGAATGTGGGGCAGGCAGGGCCCTTTCAAGTTTCAACCTTCTTCTGTAGAATATGGTCCTCCGATCAGTTGTGAGGTCAGGAGTGTTGCCGCTATCTCCTTCCCCTCCCGATAACATTGAATACCGTAGATAACTCAGATGATTCTTGGTCGGCAGCGAAGGTCTACCGACAGTTACGCTATGCTCGAATTCAAACTCGAACTTATCGTTTTCGGAACTCGAACTTATCGTTATCGAAAGTCGAAGCTTTAAAATTAATATTGATAAAAAAATATTATATTATTAAAAAAATAAAATTATTTTTTTAATATATTTTAAAATATAAAGTTAAATAGAAATTGGTTATAGTTTTTGGATCCATATATGAGATTAAGGTTAAATTTTATTTGTAAGTATACATGATCTCTTTTTTAGAACTTGGGTGATGATTAATATGGGACATTGGTTTATTGATGTTATCTGGGTGAAAATTGTCTTTCTTATCATCATTTTTAAATATTTGACTAATACTTAATATTGTTCATCATTTTGACTTGTTAAGAATTCATTTTTTTTTAAATGTAAGGAAATAGGATAATTACCAAGCTTCAAAAATATTTAGCAAGAGTAAAAGTTTACCTTAACCAGTACAAACCATCAACAAATCATTTCAATAAATTGATTTTCCTTTAATAATATAATGAATTAGTTTACATCACAAATAGCAACCAAAAATCATATCCTCATTCACCAAAACAAGTTACCGCTAATTAACCACTAAATTTTAATAAATTTTAGGAAAGTGTTGACAAATTCGATTATATAATTTACTGTGAAGGGTGAGCTACATAATTTCAATGGATCTACGTAATAAATAACATGAGGAATGCTTTTTCTTCTTAAATCATATGTGAATGCAGGTTTCCAACTAAATAATATAGCATTCAATGGATCATGATAATTTGTTTCGCCTTAAAACAAAACCTTAAAAACAAATGCATGGAGGATTGCTATCATATCACCGAAACGGGTGGGGTGAGGTGGCGTTGGATTAAATAGGAAATGGATTGTAGTTAGGATTATATTATCACCGATACGGGTGGCGTGGGGTTGGGTTGGGCTGGGTTGGGTTGGATTAAATAGGAAATGAATTGAATTGAGGATTATATTATTAGTGGATGGTGAAATGGATTGTATTAGAGGTTTTGAACCCAAATAACGCGGAACAAATTTCGATTCCTTTCATTACAATCGTTATTTTCTTAAAAAAAAACGTAAAACGACGATCTAGGAGATGGACGCCTTTACTTTTAAAATAAGATATAACAACATGTAACTTTATCAGTCGGCGGGGGTTGTAATTGGTGGGATGTTCTCGGTTGAGTGTTTGTTAGTTGAAGATATCAGTTTAACCACGATATGTCCATCAATCCGCTTCCGGATACCATTTCTAATTGAAGTAATAAAACGTCAGAGAAATTTATATGCAAAATAAGACTAAATAAATTATAATTTGTCGATGTTATTTCTATTCGTTTAATCAACTAGTTATCAGCTAAGTGGCTTTATAATAGTTTTAGAAAATAAATGATGACCTATCATGTTTACTTTTAATCGTTTAATCATGTGTGGCTTCATAATAGTTTTAGTACAACTAAGCAAGGGCCCTTACAGTAACTTCGTTCATGGTTATCCACTCTGATTTTATTTTACTTCTTGTCGACGTTTTAGATAGGGCCGATAGGGTGTCCTTTCTCCATCAATACTCTGGCTTTTTCTACCATTATTCAATTCTGGTTGAGGGTGTTGAAGAAGTTATATAGGGCCCATAGGGTGGTCTTTCTCTATCAATACTTGGTTAGTTGCTTTCACTGTGATTTAATTTTGGTTAAGAGTGGTGTAGAAGTTTATAACTGAGAGTTTCCACACATAAGAACTTACACGTTACGACGTAGCTCCATTTTCTCAAAACGTGTTTGTGGAAGACAGTTGAAAGGAAATATTCACGACTTCATAAAATGAGAAGTTAACAGACAACAAAGCTATGGTCGTTATTTGATTCGATCTATTTTCATATACAGGTTTACATTTTTGCGAATCATATTAATAACTGTCAATATTTGATTAGTGATCTACAATTTTACCTTGTTTCTAATCATGTTAAAAACTTTGAATACTTGATCAATCATATTGTGAATATGTTAGGGGTGAAATCACGGAGGTGGGTAATACTTCCGTGACAATCTGATTTGCAAAAATTCGAAAAACATTGTTTTGGTCGAACTAATATATTTTTTCGGCCGAACACTGAAACGTCAAATCGAACGGTACAATGACGGCATCCTCGTTTTACGTGTAGAAATTTAGTCGGATGAATTTTTTCCATCTGGCAATATGTTTTCGATCGAAAGATATTCAGGCTGAAAACTTCTTTCGACCGAAAGAATTGTTCAACCAAACTATTTTTTTGGCCGAAGGATGTTTTTGGCCGAAAACATAGTTCGGACAACAAAATTTTTATATATTACCCGCACAACGTTATTGTAATGTTTTTCCCACCTCTTGCCGAGTGACTGATTGTGAGTGGTCTTTGTGTTCGCACGGAGGCTGTGTTGGCACAAAGGTTGTGTTGGTGGGCGCAGTCGTTGTGTTGGGAGGCGGTCAGGCTGTTTTCTTGGCGGGCCGAGCTAGAGGTAAGCCTGCATTAGATTAGTTATATTATGATTATGATTAGATTATGATGTTGTTTAGATTATGATTATCTTACCCTATTTAGAATATTTAATATTTAAATCTACATTAGGAAAGCACATAAGAGAGTTTTAGATGATATTGCTTGGCCACAGGGTTGTGCCCTCGTGACCAAGTCACAGTCCACTGGACTATGACTTGGCCACAGGGGCTAGCCCTATGGCCAAGCAGTGGGCACGCCAAGGCTGAATAGTGTGCTCAAAATATGCAGTCTGTAACTTCAATTGTAATTTTTAATTTGGATTGTAATTTTCATTTTTTTATTTTATATTTTTATTTATTTATTATTTTAATTTTTAATTTAAATTTTAAATTATATGGCTAGTGAAGTCTTGGCACGCCAACGGCTTGGCCACCTGTGGCCAAGTCACAATCCACAAGTCTAGCCCTTTGGCCAAGCCGCGGGCAAGCCAAGGCTGAATAGTGTGCCCAAAATATGCATTTTGTAATCTCAATTGTAATTTTCAATTATTTATTTTAATTTTGATTGTAATTTTTAATTTAAATTTTAAATTAGATGGCTAGCCAAGCTGTGTGCACGCCAACGGCTTGGCCACTCAAGTCACGGTCCACTGGAATGTGACTTGGCTGCGGGTCTAGCCCTGTGGCCAAGCCAAGGATGAATAATGTGTTGTTGTACACCCTAGTAAAACTATTTAACAGTACACCCTAATGTGTCTTGTAATCAAATTTCATTTTTATTTATAATTTATTTTTAACTATAATTTTTAAATTTTAAATTTAATTTATATGCAGTTAATTTCAATGTAACTCTTAATTTCAATCGTAACTTTTAATTTCAATTGTAATTTTTTATTTCAATTTTAATTTTAAATTATATGGCTAGCCAAGTGGTGGGCATGCCAACAGCTTGGCGAGAGGGTTGGGCCCCTGCGGCTAAGTCACGGGATTGTGATTTGGCCGCAGGGACCCAACGCTGTGCCAAAGCCGTGGGCAAGGAAATGATGAATAGTGTGTTGTTGTACACCCTAGTAAACTAATTTAACAACAAAATTATTAAACCTTGATAATGTCAGAAATGTTTTCAAATCTTGATATCACCTGCCAAAATTAATTTTGCCTTGTATTTTAGCAGTTTTCCACTTAATATGACCAATTTGAAATGTTTCAACTAATTTCTTAATTTTTTATTAATCTGCAGTTACGTGAACTAAATCAACTAAAAATAGATATAGATACGAGTAATTGTTTGATTAGTTTTCGAACTCTTTGATGAACTTGTGATTAGGTGGTGTAATTGTTCAAAAGATTACATTCTGATTATAAAAAAGTTATAAATTATGTGCATACATGTGTTATATAGTTTGGTACAGGTAGAAAAAATCTTTATGTTTATTTTAAATTTGTTAATATTTATACATTTTGATTATAAGTATTATAAAATTATGTGTATTAAATGTGTTATATAGTTTGGTACATGTAGAAGTAATCTTTATGTTTATATTTATGTTTATTTTCAATTTGGTAAAATTAGTATTCAGATTTTATATTTGTCAGTTTAGATTTAAACACAATATTTTATTGATTGGGTCTATTAATTAATTGACCACATAATTTATTAAGTGGTTTTATTCAAATAAATTTATGCATAGAAATATTTATGGTTCTTTCTGTTATATTCAAATACATCATTTTAATCTTTTTAATAAAAAAAAATTCTTGTAAATATAAATTTGTTATTCTATTTCTTAAAATATAAATCTGTTCTTATATTTACAAATAAATAGAAAGACAATTTAAAAATTACATGTTTATATGTTCAAATTATACGTGCACAAACAATAAATTTATAAACAATATGGAATTACTTGAAAATGAGAATTTGATAAAGACATTAATAAATAATTTATAAACAATATAGATTTAATTAATTTGATGTAGACATTTCACAATCAAATATTAAGTTTTTAAATTTCATATACACATTTAACAATCAAATATTAAGAGTAAGCATTTAAGTGATTAGCTTGTGCCTTAGCAGTTGACGGAACCTAATCTAGTGTCTTTCACTCCGGTGTTAAAGATTTAGATTCAAATGTGCTACTTTTATGTGCATGGGTAATCTCTTATGAAAATTGGTTGTGACTTGGCCACGGGGGGTAGCCCTGTGGCCAAGCCATGGGTACGCCCATGGCTTGGCCATGTGGTTGTCCCCTCGCGACCAAGTCACAATATGGATTGAGTTAATTTGATGTATACATTTAACAATCAAATATTAAATTTTTAAATTTGATATAGACATTTAACAATAAAAAGAATAGAGTAAGCATTTAAGTGATTAGTCTGTGCCTGAGCAGTCGACTAGGAGATGAATTTATTGTCTTTCACTCTGGTGTTAAAGACTTAGATTCAAATGCTCTGCTTTTCTGTGCATAGATAATCTCTTATTAAAATTGGCTATGAGTTGGTTGTGGGGGGCCAGCCCTGTGGCCAAGCCATGGGCATGCCCACGGCTTGGCCACATGGATGGCTCCCCGCAGCGAACTCATAGCCAATTTCATAAAAGTTTCAAACTGAGGACAAGTTTTTATTTCGAATGTTTTGTATTTTATAAAAATTTCCAATCTTTGGGAATCCAATTTATAATATATGTAATATTAGAGTATCATAAGTTTCTTACAATGCCTTGTTTACTGTTAAATTATATTAACTCTTTTGTAAGTTATGTTGTTTTCAATCTTTTAAGTTATGTTGTTTTCAATCTTTTAAGTTATGTTGTTTTCAATTTTTTTGCACTTGATGCTACAAAACATTGGTTGTAGGTTTTTAATAATGTGAATCTAGATTATAAAATGTATTCAAAATATTTTGATGATATAAAATATCAAGTTCGTATGGTTTTAATAAAGTAAGTAGATTATAAAGTTTATTCAAAATATTGAGGACATTGAAGGAGTCCTACACATGAAATGATATCCTTATTAGATGAGATTCTCATATTATAAATAAAATCCATGGGACACCTTGATTTATAACACCTTGAATACCATTGCACCATTTCTCAACAAGTGAATTCATATGGTATGTTTTTGGCGTGTACAAGGAAGAATTCCCTCAATCCCTTAGACACCTTGCATTTACGAATGTCAATTTTTCCAAGGAGACAATTCCTTTGATTGTCGTTGCAAGGAAAATAAAAAAGAATGTATTTCATCCAACCAAACTACTTTGGGCATGGATGGCCATATATTGGATTTGATTCCCAGATATATGCTCCCTTAGTTATGGCCTCAAACAAAAATTTCATTCAAAAACTCAATGTTTAACATGATTATGTAATTCACACCAAGTTTTGCATTTTTTTGTGTTCTTCATTTCATAACAAGAGAAAGAAATATTCATTGCCAAGAGTCATTTATATTTGGACTAGATTGACAAAACACATCTTGAAACCATCTAGTGAGACCTAATGATAATGGGCAAGTAAATATCCCCCTATGCTTCACATGTCCTACATATTGTCATGAGTCTTGGTCACATCTATGTGTAAGACATGAGTGACCTACTTGTGTAGATTTTGTTTTTTGTTGAGATTCATTGGATCAACATTCACAGATTGAATTTCACTTTTTTCAATCCCTTAGACACCTTGCATTTACAAATGTCAATTTTCCCGAGGAGACAATTCCTTTGGTTTTTGATGAAAGGAAAATAACATGGAATGCATTTCATCCAACAACACTACTTTGGGCATGGATGGCCCTATATTGGATTTGATTCCCAGATATACCATCCCTTAGTTAAGGCCTCAAACAAAAATTTCATTCAAAAACTCAATGATTAACATGATTATGTAATTCACGCCATGTTTTGCATTTTTCTATGTTCTTCATTTCATAACAAGAGAAAGAAATATGCATTTCCAAGAGTCATTTATATTTGGACTAGATTGACAAAAACACATCTTGAAACCATCTAGTGATACCTAATGATAATGCATAAGTAAATCTCCCCCTATGCTTCACATGTCCTACATATTCTCATGAGTCTTGGTCACATCTCTGTGTAAGACATGAGTGGCCTACTTTTGTAGATTTGGTTTTTACTTGAAATTTATCTGATCAACATTCACTGCTTGAATTTCACTTTTTTCGGTCCCTTAGACAGCTTGCATTTACGAAGGTCAATTTTCCCATGGAGACAATTCCTTTGATTGTTGATGCAAGGAAAATAACATGGAATGTATTTCATCCAACCACATTGTTGGACACACCGAGTACACTAAGAGGGGGGCGGGGGTGAACAATGTAGGGCTCTTTTCCCAAAACTCCTTAGTTAACAATCACCATTAACTCATTACTCATTGTTGTCATTTATAACCAGTTAAATATCAACACATATCAGCAACATATATCAGCAATATATTATCAACAAGGCATCTCCACAAGGAACACAAAGAACAAAAGATGTATGTACAATTATCTTTTTATTACGGACTACAGTCCTTGGGGTTTTTCAGTAACAACTGAATAGAGTACAACTCTACAAGAGCACCAGATCTATAATGAAAGAATCATATTAAACCCTCAACACCAAATGATATGAGTCAACAATCCTCAACATATATCAATCTGTACCATAGACAATTGCATCAACCATGCACCAACCTGTGTCAAACAACCTGTAATCAACCTGTACCATAAACAAGTGCATCCAACCATGTACCAAGTATATACTAATCATGTGTAAACTACTCATCAACAATGACTCATCAATATGTACCAACATCATCAACTATACACCTCATGTATGTGCAAACTCATCAACTGCTTGTCTCAACCATGACTAGTTTTGGATTAGTCAACAACCCTAACTTGAAATAATCATAACTTTCTACCTGTAATGAATAAATATATGAAACAGATACAAAACGTTCTTCAGTGTGTTTAATACAATTCCTCTAGGTATCACTACTTGGAACCCCTCAGAAAAGGAGTTATAGAAAAAATGGTATACCTTGTTGAATTCTGGCTTATTCTAGAGAGAGACCTTGTAGGGCGTGCCCCACACAGAATGTTTTTTGAATCAATATGAAACTATTGCACAACATAATACAGTCTATAATATAACCAACACAATTGGTATCACTGAATTTGTATCTGTTATGAATAAGTTATGACATTTTAACCTGAAACACCTGTTTTAGACAAGTTTCAGGACTAGCCACAAACCCTATTTTCCACAGAGTGTATCTCCAAAGATACAACGACCCACAAGACAATTTTTTTACCAAAGATACTTGGATATGTTTCCTCAATTTCATATCAATATCACGGTATGAATCATTATAGAAAAAAAGTTATTACAAAAATGGTGAGATGACCTGTAAATAACATACCTTAGAAAACATCATGAAAATAATTTATCCTCCCTTGAATTTCAGCCCTCTTTTCTTCACCTTCCCTCTAAAATTCAGCTTATATATCCTTTTTTTACCTCATTCACCTATATATATTCAATATCCTCAAGTGTTCCACACCAAAAATGCTCAAGAAGCTCTCACAAGACGCTCTCCACGAATACTCCAAAAGATATTCTCACAAGAAGCTCTCCATTGATCGACAAAAAAGATTTTCTACAAGAGACCATTGCTATCTTATTTATACTTTCATCCTCTGTGTCACTTAACCCATTTTTAGATCACTTAACCCATTTCTAGGTCACTTAACCTATTTTCCTTATTTTAGGGTTAACCACTTTCCATAAATAGAAAGTTCTCCAATACTTTATCATTTAAATATTCCTTCTTGATTTTATCACCTTACTTTATCAATTATTGATTTTGTCACTTCTCTTTACTATTTAAATAATCCACCTTGGCTTTGTCACTTTACTTTAGCATTTAAATAATACTAACCCATTTCTAGGTCACTTAACCTATTTTCCTTATTTTAGGGTTAACCATTTTTCCATAAATAGAAAGTTCTCCAATACTTTATCATTTAAATATTCCTTCTTCATTTTTTCACCTTGCTTTATCATTTCTTTTTTTTGTCACTTCTCTTTATTATTTAAATAATCCACCTTCACTTTGTCACTTTACTTTATCATTTAAATAATGATTTCTTATTTTAGGTCACTTTGACTTTTTTGACCTTGGGGGCTTCAAGCCTTCATGTGGGGGTCCTTCATCTTCGTAAGGCCATAACTCTCAAACCATGAGGAGTTATGTGAAATTCCATATACCACCATAAACAACATGACAAGCACTATCCATATAGGATAGTTTCACCAACAATTTCCTTGATCTTCATCTCATTATTCCACATACAAGCATGGGTCCTCCAACCATTCTTCTAGGATAACTCAATCCACAAAGGGTATTCTCATGATGGATTTCACCATAAGGGGACCACTTTGGAGTTCATCCATTTGTGCACCTTATCAATCATGATAAGAAAATAATGAGAGCATGGGTCCTCCAACTATTCTTCTAGGATAACTAAATCCGCAAAGCGTCTTCCCGTGAGGGCTTTCACCATAAGGGGACCACTTTGGAGTTCTTCCATTTTTGCACCTTATCAATCATGATAAGACAATAATGAGACATCTATACATTTTTCCAACAGTGCATCATATACCAATGAAACCACATCGATCCATCTTCATCATGTATCAATGACAACTCATTGATCCATCTTCATCATATCAATGACAACTCATTGATCCATATTCATTTATGCATTCTCATCAAGGACAATACATATTACATTACATTAATCATCAATCAATCAATCCTTGGGAATAAATCAATCACTTGACATCAATCAATCAAACCATTGGCATCAATTACAACATGATCCAACAATATCCCCCTTTGGCATTGATGGCAATACCGATATTGATGTCAACACCAATTACCAATTATTTATGTCAACATGTAGATAAGGCATGCTCTACATCAATAGTCAATGTGACTACCTCTCCAAAATGTGACTATCTCTCCCAATCAATAATCATCAATCACATCAATGTGACTATCTCCCCCCCTTTGACATCAATGGCAAAGGGCTATTTTCCTCTTGGGGATGCTCCCCGTGCTTGAAATTTCCTTAGGGCTGCTCCCCCTATCTGATTTCCTTTGATCTTCCTCTGAATAATCTCTTCCCTTTTGAACAAGGGATATCACTCTGATGTAATTTTGAAAATACATCGAACATACTCCCCCTGTGACCATCATTCCTCCTAGAATTATGCCTCTTTGCTTTTTCTTCAAATATAGGGCTCTTTTCTAGGTATGCATCTGATAAATATATCCTCCTTGAATCATGGGAAGAAGAATGACTCCCCCTATGGGTATGTATCCCCTATCTTCTATGCGAGATGAATAATGTGCTACCATATAACAATCCTTGGACTTATTCATGCATCAAACTCATGCTATACCAAGCATCATGAAGAAAAAGATATGTCAATAATGAAATAAAGAATCATGAGAAAAATATCAACCCAGCACATCTTGTACAAAAATGTGTGCTCATCATTCACAACACCTATGTACATCAACCATGTACATCAACATCATCCAATGTGTCAAAATATATCATCCATGGAATGTATCAATCATATGACTCTATCGATATGCCAACATGTGCATCTACCAATATGCCAACCATGTGCATCCACTGATATGCCAACCATGTGCATTTATCGATATGTCAACCATGTGTAACTACCAATATGCCAACCATGTGTCATATCACTCATGATATGTGTCCATCATGAACCAAGTGCCACAATCATATATCTTAAACGAATACCAATTGTTGTGTTGATAAAGTAATACCAACAACATAGTATCATCAAGCATATGCCATATATGAGTGTACCAAAACATGTACACTACCATGCAACAATACCACAAAATGATGAATCCCATACATGTATTCCAAATCCTCCATAAAACATGTGCCAATCAACCTACTAGTAGGTATCTCTACCAGTGTACTAGAAACGTACCAATCATGCATCAACTATAGATCATCAATGATGTACAACATGATCATCTCATCAACTCACCAACCACATGTCCCAATGTGTAGCTCATCCATATGCCAAATGCATGCATCAAGCGTTTCAACAAGTAAGCTTCCAATACATCATTAAGATATATCACATAACTAAGGTGTCATAGATTCATTGTCATAACTAGCATTGTTCTTCAATAGAAAATGCATCAATCCATACTCATGGGTTAGTGCAATGCATCCAGGATTTATTTTACATCATCACCATACATAATCCAATATAGAATCCTGAAAACCTACAGATAATAGTTTCAGAACTTGTAATAAACCATGTCAGACCCTGCATCACAGAGTTATACCATCACATAAAACTGAAATCCATGTGCATAGCCATTTTCCTTAGGCTTCACCACATATACGCGACCTGCTGCACAGGCAACTCGCATGTACGCGACTGATACCACCATCACCCATGTATGCCTCAATAGATGGCATTTTTTAACTTCACTTAAGTATATCATTCTTTTCTGCCTACTCTGTCTTCTTCACCCACTTCTATAGATGTCCCTGCTCCTCAGAACTTGATCTCCGAGCATCCATCTTTTCAAATATGTCTCCCTTCCTTACTTCATTCCTTCTTATAGCCATGCTATTTGAAGTCCCCATAATAGACTTTCTTCTTGTGTTCCAGCACTCCTGGGATTTGTGGCCAAATCCACTACAGCTGTAGCATCTCATGGTGTTACAGTGAACAACAACGTGTCCTACTTGATCACATCTCCAACACCTTATGGTGTTATGAAATATTCCATTATATCTTCTTTCATAAGATCTACATTCAAATGATTTGTGACCATATTCACTACATGAATAACAACGACCATGAAAAATACGCTCATACCTTTGCTTTGGTATCCCAAAGATAACTTTTTGATGTCTTCTTTGCTTTGTTCTTTTGAAATTTTCCTTGCCTTGTGTATATGGTTGATTTTAAACATTTTCTTCCTTCTTTGATGGACTTACATCATGCTTCTTTGAGGTTCTTGTTTCAGCATGTGTAGCTTCTTCTTTGTATCCAAGTCCTGATTTATCACATGGTGATCTTTGACTTTCCAAGATCTCATCCAAGATTTGTGAGCTATTCAAGAATTTGTTTGACTTATCTACCTTCTTTCTAAGGTCAACAACTTCATCTTTTAAATTATCACATGACTCTTCCTTTTCATTACTTTGATTCTTCAAAAGTTCTTCTACCCTTTTGGCTTCTTCAATTTGGGTCTTGAGATGAATAATAGTTTCAAAAATTTTGATAATCTCATCATCTAGCTTCATATCTTCTTTTTCATTCTTTAGTCTTGTGATCTCTTCTTCCTTTTCCTCTAATTGAGTCTTATTTCTCTCTTCTTGTTGCTTGATCATTCCCTTTAACTTCAAGATGTGGATTTGACTTCTCCAAAAAACTTCTTAGTGTTATCCGAAAGATAGTTATAGTGTGTATAAAAATGATCACTTCTATATCTATATAAACTCTCTTAAACTTATTTTTGAAGTTCTAATAGATCTTCTTCTATTCTTTCCATGGGATAATTTCCATCAAACTTTACACAAACTGTTTCTAGATCATCTTATTCACTTGTAAAAAATTCAACATCATCACATTTTGAATCATTGCATTCAAAGAGTCTTTGAAGGTTCTTTACCTTTATTTGAAGTATCTTCAAGATCTTCCTTTTTTCTAACATTATCACTTGATTCTTTGTCTTCATTTGAAATGTTTTCAAGATCACATTTATAAATAATACAATCAAGGATTTTTGGATATTCTTTACCTTTGATAATCTTGATGGAGTGGTCTTCAATATCTTCCTTCTCCTTCTTTCTTTGATATGTCTCCTCTAGCTTTAGCCATATATCCTTGGTGGAAGTGAATTTTTCCATGCTTTATTTGATAGGGATTAAGAGTCCACTAAGAATGGTCTTAATATCCAATGAATCATTCTTGTTTCCTTCCCTTTGAGCTGCAAAATTTGACTTTTTCTTCAACATAACTAATCCACCAATGGCTTCCCTCCAAATAGATGCTCCCATTGTCTTCAAATACACTCTCGTCTCTATTCTTCAAGTAGAATAGTTTTCCTCATCAAGGATTGGTATTTCATCATCCATTTGTGTGTCTATGGATCTCCTTCAATCTTGTTAAGGCTTGTAGTGAAGGCCTACGCTGATACCAATTGTTGGACACNGGGGGGGGGGGTGAACAATGTAGGGCTCTTATTCCGAACAATCCTTAGTTAACAATGACCATTAAATCATTACCCATTATTTTCATTTATAACCAGTTAAATTTAAGAACATATCAGTAACATATATCAGCAATATATCATCAACAAGTCATCACCACAAGGAACACAAAGAACACAAGATGTATGTACAATTTTCTTTTTATTACGGACTACAATCCTTGGGGTTTTTCAGCAACAACTGAATAGAGTGCAAATCTACAAGAGCACCATATATATAATGCAAGACTCATCTTACACCCTTGGCACCAACTGAGATGAGTCAATAATCCTCAACATATATCAATATGTACCATAAACAAGTGCGTCAACCATGCATCAACCTGTGCCAAACACCCTGTAATCAACCTGTACCATAAACAAGTGCATCCAACCATGTACCAAATATATACCAATCATGTTTCAACTGCTCATCAAAAATGACTCATCAATGTGTACCAAAATCATCAACTATACACATCATGTATGTGCCAACTCATCAACCACTTGTCTCAACCATGACTAGGTTTGGATTAATCAACAACCCAAATTTGAAATAGTCATAACTTTGTACCTATAATGAATAAAGATATGAAACTGATACAAAATTTTATTCAGTGTGTTTTATGAAATTCCTCCAAGTGTCACTACTTGGAACCTCTCAAAAAAGTATTTATAGCAAAAATGGCATACCTTGCTAAATTTTGTCTTATTCTAGAGAGAGACCTTGTAGTGCGTGCCCCGAACGGAATGTTTGTTGAATAGATCTGAAACTATTACATAGAATACTAAAGAATATAATATAACCAACACAATTGGTCTCACTTAATTTGTATCTGTTATGAATAAGTTATGACGTTGTTACCCGAAACACCTGGTTTAGACTAGTTTCAGGACTAGCCACAAACCCTATTTTCCACAAAGTGTATCTCCAAAAATACAATGACCCATAAGCTGAATGTTTTACCATAGATACTTGGATATGTTTCCTCAATGGAATATAAATCTCACAGTTTGAATCATTATATAAAACAAGGTATTACGAAAATGGTGAGATGACCTGTAAATAACATACCTTAGAAAGCATCATGAAAAGAATTTATCCTCCCTTGAATTCTGACCCTCTTTTCTTCACATTTCCTTTGAAATTTGGCTTATATATCCTTTGGTTACCTCAGTCACCTATAGATCTTCTATATTCTCAAGTTTTCCACACCAAAAATTCTCAAGAAGCTCTCCACCAATACTCCAAAATATATTCTCACAAGAAGCTCTCCATTGATCTACAAAAATGATGATCTACAAGAGACCATTTCTACCTTATTTATACTTTCATCCTATAGATCAGTTAACCCATTATTAGGTCACTTAATCCATTTCTAAGTCACTTAACCTATTTTCCTTATTTTAGGGTTAACCACTTTCAATAAATACAAAGTTCTCCAATACTTTATCATTTAAATATTCCTTCTTGATTTTGTCACCTTACTTTATCATTTTTTGATTTTTTCACTTCTCTTTATTATTTAAATAATCCACCTTGAATTTGTCACTTTACTTTATCATTTAAATAATTTCCTTCTTGATTTTGTCACCTTACTTTATCATTTATTGATTTTATCACTTCTCTTTATTATTTAAATAATCCACCTTGACTTTGTCACTTTACTTTATAATTTAAATAATGATTTATTCTTTTAGGTCACTTTGACTTCTTTGACCTTGGGGGCTTCAAGCCTTCATGTGGGGGTCCTTCATTTTCGTAAGGCCATAACTCTCAAACCATGAGGAGTTATGTGAAATTCCACATACCACCAGAAATGGCATGACAAGCACTATCTAACTAGGATAGTTTCACCAACAATTTCCTTGATCTTCATCTCATTCTTCCACATACAAGCATGGGTCCTCCAACCATTCTTCTAGGATAACTCAATCTACAAAGCGTCTTCCCATGAGGGATTTCACCATAAGGGGATCAGTTTGGAGTTCATACATTTGTGCACCTTATCAATCATGATAAGACAATAATGAGAGCATGGGTCCTCCAGCCATTCTTCTAGGATAACTCAATCCGCAAAGAGTCTTCCCATGAGGGATTTAACCATAAGGGGACCACTTTGGAGTTCATCCATTTTTTCACCTTATCAATCATGATAAGACAATAATGATTCATCTAAATTTTTTTCCAAAAGTGCATCATATGCATTCTCATCAAGGACAATACATATTACATTACATCAATCATCAATCAATCAATCCTTTGGCATCAATCAATCACTTGACATCAATCAATCAAGCCATTTCCATCAATGACAACATGATCCAACACACACTACTTTTGACATGGATGGCCCTATATTGGATTTGATTCCCAGATATATGCTCCCTTAGTTAAGGCCTTAAACACAAATTTCATTCAAAAAATGAATGATTAACATGATTATGTAATTCACGCCAAGTTTTGCATTTTTTTTTTCTTCATTTCATAACCAGAGAAATAAATATTCATTACCAAAAGTCATTTATATTTGGACTAGATTGACAAAACACATCTTGAAACCATCTAGGGAGACCTAATGATAATGGGTAAGTAAATCTCCCCCTATGCTTCACATGTCCTACATATTTCCATGAGTCTTGGTCACATCTCTATGTAAGACATGAGTGACCTACTTGTGTAGATTTGGTTTTTCCTTGAAATTCATCCGATCAACATTCATTGATTGAATTTCACTTTTTTCAATCCCTTAGACACCTTGCATTTACGAATGTCAATTTTCCCATGGGGACAATTCCTTTGATTGTTAATTCAAGGAAAATAAAATGGAATGTATTTCATCCAACCACACTACTTTGGGCATGGATGGCCCTATATTGGATTTGATTCCAAGATATATCCTCCCCTAGTTATGGCCTCAAAAAAAAAATCATTCAAAAACTCAATGATTAACATGATTATGTAATTCACGCCAAGTTTTTTATTCTTTTGTGTTCTTCATTTCATAACAAGAGAAGAAATATTCATTTCCAAGAGTCATTTATATTTGTACTAGATTGACAAAACACATCTTGAAACCATCTAGTGAGACCTAATGATAATGGGTAAGTAAATCTGCCCCTATGCTTCACATGTCCTACATATTGTCATGAGTCTTGGTCACATCTCTGTGTAGCACATGAGTAAACTACTTGTGTAGATTATTTTTTTCCTTGAAATTCATCCGATCAACATTCACTCATTGAATTTCACTTTTTTCAATCTCTTAGACACCTTGCATTTACGGATTTCAATTTTCCTACGGAGACAATTCCTTTGATTGTTGATGCAAGGAAAATAACATGGAATGTATTTCATCCAACCACACTACCTTGGGCATGGATGGCACTATATTGGATTTGATTCCCAGATATATTCTCCTTAGTTAAGGCCTCAAACAAAAATTTCATTCAAAAACTCAGTGATTAACATGATTATGTAATTCACGCCAAATTTTTCATTTTCTGTGTTCTTCATTTCATAACAAGAGAAAGCAATATTCATTGCCAAGAATCATTTATATTTGGACTAGATTGACAAAACACATCTTGAAACCATCTAGTGAGACCTAATGATAATGGGTAAGTAAATCCCCCCCTATGCTTCACATGTCCTACATATTGTCACGAGTCTTGGTCACATATTTGTGTAAGACATGAGTGACCTACTTGTGTAGATTTGTTTTTTCCTTGAAATTCATCCGATCAACATTCACTGCTTGAATTTCACTTTTTTCAGTCTCTAGAACAACCAAATTCAACACTCACTTTTGATATGGCTTATCTTCCAAACCATAGACTCTTATCATAGTAAACTCCTCAAAAAGGAACCAGTCTCCCACTTTGGTGGTCTTTTCCAATTGTAGAGACCCTTTGACTAAATTAATAATTATAACGAATACTACATTTTGGATAATAAAGTATAATTTATAGAAATAAATGAGTCTTGTATGGGAAGTAATTATTATACTCATTTATTACTTCACACATATTTGACCAAAGTTATTGAATGCTTATCTTGTTTATGATATTTATATTCATATAATATAACTTCAAATTGACAACTTATTAATTAATTCATTAATAACCTAGACATTAGTAACTAATGTGTTTATTGAACCATAACATTGTATTTGTGTTGGATATGTAGCCATATCTAGCACATACATATCCCACATGTAGACGATAATAACAATCGATGTTCCTTATATGTGAAATTTTAACATGTTCACAACTAATCATGCATACAAACAATTAAAGTAAATTAAACTTCAAATAATCCTCATTAAAGAAAAAATAATAATTCAACATTCATCCATATTTAAAATTGAATTATTATAATTTAAACATGGTAGGCACTATGTGAGGAAACAAGGAATCACAATGTTATGAGGGCCATGTGACCTAACACTAGTGATATATCCACTCATAGTAGAAACATTTTCTAATGAAAACACATATCATATGGGAGTTTTTATTATAGAAATAACATTTCATCCTTACCTTCTAGTTAACAAAACTCTTCATAAGTATTGATATTTCATTGAATTTTGATTGAATAGTATTTTTAATGGTATATCAATATTCTGTAGAGTGATATCCTTCTCCATTCCCAAATTATTTAGCCAAGAGTTGACATCTTTATGCCAACCCCTATTAAACCATAGGTGGCTTTGACTAAAGTTTGAAGAAATCATAGGTAGAATATTTTCTTTCATGTTAGTAGTCTCGTGTGCCTGTACATTAGGTATGTAGTTTTAGTCATTCTCTTAATGGGGAAATAACTAATTATATGATGATAGGATAGGTTGTATGATATTAATTATAAGATTATAAATTATAAACACTTTTGAATTTTCTCAGTATTTCTCCATGATTATATAGAAATGCTACAACCCAAATCTTCAAATCCATATATAATATAACAAGATTGATGAGTGTCTCAAAAGGGGTTTTTTTTTTCCTAGAGACAAAATTCATCTGATTTACAATTGTTTTCAAGGTCAAAATAGGTTTTCTATCCTTCATTAATCCTTTTCTCAATGCTATAATTTCAATTAAACTTGTGATTAAGGTAAAATCCAAGAAATCTGTATGAAGAAACTTCCTCTAAGTTGTTATTGGCATGTATCCTAAAGGGTTAGCATATGTAGGTGTCAACTTCCATTAATTTTTTATTATATTTTACCTCCCTACGATAATGGTGTTAGCCATATGGGATAGAAAGGGATAACTACCCTTTTTCCAAGGATGCTTATGAAGCAAAAAGGAGGAGTATTTGAAAAAGGTGGTAGGGAAAGTGATAAAAGTTGAAGAAAAGTAAGAGTGTGGGTTGGCTAATTGGGAGGAGAAATAATTCTTTAAAATTGAAGAGGACTTAAAACTACTTTATTTCTTATTCACATATTACTTTGTTATGTCATGTCGTTGTTGTTTGTGAAACTTTGGACGTGGAGGGATATGATGTTAGGCTTAATAATCAATAACAAATAAACTCAAAACTATATCAAGCAAGGGAGTTAGGGATTTTATAGTTAAGAAATCCCTTAGTAGAAATATAGTTCTTTTATGTAACAATTAGGTATAAGTCCCTTAGTGGAAATCCCTTAGTATATAGTAAAATTAGGTCCCTTTATGTATCCCTTAGTGGAAATCCCTTAGTTTATAGTAAAATTAGGTCCCTTTATGTAACTTTAGGTGACCATAAAATATTTCATAGTTATGTATTTAGTTCAACTATATCCACAACTATCCAACAATTTGTCCTTAAATCTCTCAAGTGATCCAAATATATAATATATCATTTGCTCAGTTCATATGTTATATAATATAACATTATCACAAATATTACATTTTCTCCACCTCATCTTAATTTATATTAGAAATGAGAACAACCCTCAAACCCATCCCATGTAACATGACAATAAAGGAATTAGTATAAAAACTCAATGACATTTAAACAATGCTAATGGGAAGTTTAAAGAAATGGCATATAATCCATGTTCATGTAAGACCTTCACCTCGTTGTGATTAAAACACGTTGACATTATTAGTGGGTGTGTGAGGTTATGAAGATTAAAATCTTTGTTTTGTGGATTCGAATGCATTACATTATATGTGGTATTTATGGATCCAACCATAGGGAAATTTTAATGAATCCCCTTACTTGTTGTTTTTCTAAATTGATTTCCCTTGGCGAACCCAGCTTCTGATTTCAATGACTTCTTTGTGTGGATTTTATTGATTATTATGAAAAGATTGTGGTTTTATATTCTATCCCTTATCCCTTTAGTCATCAGTCTTTGCCTGAGCAGTTGGTTAGGATCCGAATTGATGGTCGTCACTTCCGTGTTTAAAGACCTATAGATTCAAATGCCTTCCTTTTTTGTGGATGGATGATGAGTGAAGGATAATAATTTTCCTTGTTTTATATCCCTTTCTTATCTTTGATTTGATTGATTCATGGTTGAATGTTTAGTGTTTGTGCCTTCTTATGAAAGAGTACACTTGTGGATTGATTGATTAAAACTTTGATTTCTCTCTGCATTTTTAATTGCTTGAACTTGGGTACATCTCTGCATTTTTATTGATAAAATCTGCATTGTGGATAGATATTGAGGAGATATGTCAACACAGGATTCTCCAAACATTCCTTGCAAACTCTCTAGGTTATCCCAAGAAGGAAGAACAAGAACCCTTTCTTTGACTAAGACTCTGAGTGACTAACAACAATCTCATTAGAGGAGATTTTCAAACGAGTCTGTGAATAGATCAACTGCAAAACATGCTCAAGAAAGTTCTATGGATGTATCCTTCTTATATAGGTTGCGCATTGATACTCCTACACCTAAGAATGTAGGGAATACATATGGACAAGAGAATATTTCTGGTAATTTTGTTTGATTTTCTTTATTTTTGTTGTATTTTTTTGCATTTAAATTTATGTGAAGTTAAATCTTGTAGTTACTTTCAAATGTGTGTGTAGACAATCAGCTTGGAGAAATGGACGACAATGAAATAGAGCATGGTTTTCATTAAGATTCAAATGACAGTGCAGAGGGTGAAGGTGGATTTAGGAGGCCGCATTATCAAGAAACAAAATATTACACGCCTATGTCCACCTATCCTTCGAATGTTGGTGATGAACTTCCCTGGGAAGGGATTACAAAAGCAATGATGCTTGAACGATGATCACGTGTTAAAAGGAGGTTGGGAAATGATTTGGTTGTCTTGGAACTCCCTCATGAGAGTAAACAAAGCTTGCAAATTGTTTTTCATTCATTAGAAAACTTTATGGACGCATATCAAAAGATGAGGCCAACCACTGAAAAAAATTTCGATCAAATGAGGTGGAAAAAGTCAGAGGTGATGGGCCCTGATAAATGGGAGGCAGTAAAAAATATAGTTTCAAAAGAAGACATCATTTCGATGTTCAATTTCAAAGAGAACCCAAAACGAAAGATGTTGAAGGTGCAATATTTTAAGCACCCTGACATTGCAGGACATATGTATAACATATTTTTGGTGGCATATGAGAAATTATTGTGGAACGATGAAGTTCCACACTATTTTGAAAGACACTTTTTTGCATAGCTTTTCTTGCACATGCACCATAATTATACTAGTATAACGTCCAAATATTATGGGACTGGTAAATGACATACATATAATCGCAAAGAGGCATATCGAGGTACAACATTTTTGAGGCCTCCACAACCCCTAGTACCTCTTCCAACATGGGAATTTGCTTCACATTCAGAGTTGCAGGCTACATAAAAGGTTGACAAAGAGGCTAGGAATGCAATCAGAGAAAATTTGGAAGAGATTTTTTATGGTATTGATGTTTGCATGAAGTGTTAGCGAGCGAAAGGCAATTCCCAAGCCACATTTGTTTATAAAACAGATGTAGAGCTAGATACCATATCGGCAAAAGATGTTTTGGATTATACAAAATTTTGCCGGGATGGTTGGAAGAAGGTCATTCAGAATGATGACCCAAACCACAGATTGGTATGTGTTCTAGTTAGGAAATATTTGACCCATTTTATGATAGTTCACTTTTAATTCTAGATTTAGATATCATTGTATCTATAGAAATAATCGAGTTGTTATTGCAATTAATTGTAGTTTGGAGATATGTTAAATTAATCTCCAGTAAGTAGGGGACTTGATTTGACAAGTTTAAATTTGGATGGGTTGAATCAGGTATGTGTTTTCTAATAGTTGTTCAATCTCCACTCTTTTGAATAAGAGATTAACAACATTTATAATTTTGTATAATTGTGAACACATTGAGTCCTAGATTTAGTTCTTAGTTGTGTTGTTCACAGATCCATATTCCATCTCCTACTACTTGGGCAGACTTGTCTCAATTCTCATTGGGAGAGTTTTAAGAGGGTGGGAGTTCACAGGTATCATTTAATGTCTTAAAATCATTTAAATTTAATGTGCTATAATAATTTAAATTTAGTTTTTCAAATTTTTAAATTTGAAATGTGTTATATAGGCTAATATGGAGAAGAGAGTACCTAAGAGTGTGATTTGGAGGGATATTGGGATTGAGGAAGAAGCGGAGTAAGCAACTATATTTTGGAAGGATGTGTTCATTGAGGATGATTCATAAATGTATGTTTTTGACTTTCATCAAATTTTTGTTTTCTCAAATTTTTAGTTTATCCTTTCCTATTCAACACTTTGATTAATTATTTTGAAATATATGGAACCCCTAGATAAGTTTATCGTTGTCTTAAATGATATACATTAAAACTTATTTAAGGTTAGATCATGATGAAAACCTAATTTTGAACTTGAACATTTGAATATTTGAGAACAAACTCTATCCCACAATAAAAAAGATAAAATTTCTAAATTTTCTTCGATTTCATTCCTTGCTTTCTTGTCCAAGAATGGTGTAGTATGGGCATTTGTGTTTTCTACATACAACAAAGTGAATTCTTTCTTGTCAGGGTATTGTCAAACTCTTAACTAAATTGGTTACTAATCACAAAAACCAACATTCAATTAGATTTACAAATAATCTCACACATATTGTATATGTGAGTTAGCTCACACATAATTTCAAAGAGCATTTCATTATATCCAATATGAATACATCTCATTTAAATGGTTTTTGAAGAATGACTTAATATACATGTGCAAATTTGTGTTTTCTTCATGTACATGCAAGATTATATGAGAACATCTATTTCACTGCAGAAAGAGGAGATAAGTATTTTCTGGAAGAATGGTTTTTAAAATGGAGATTTGTGAACTTTTTTTTATATAATAAGTAGTTTTTTGGAAGAATGACTTAATATGGAAATTTATGATTCCTTTAGTTTGAAAGAGAATCGTGGAATTTGATTATATGACCACTACGGAAGAAGAGAGAAGTATTTAACTACAGAGGAGATTAGTATTTTATCGTTGTGTAAATATGATCAAATAACATCACCTGGGATGAGAATTTCTGAAGGATTTGGGACCTTATCCACAAGGAGAATTTCACCTGAAGGATTTAAGACTTTATCCACAATGAGATAAGTATTTCATTAGAAGAATGACTTAATATGGAGATTTGTGAATTTTCTTCATACATAGTTCTATATTTATTTTCAGATTATTATTTAACTATAACTCACCATTTATTTTACCAATAACACAATAACATCACTTGGGATGAGAATTTCACCTGAAGGATTTGAGACCTTATCCACAAGGAGAATTTCACCTGAAGGATTTGAGACTTTATCCACAAGGAGATAAGTATTTCATTGGAAGAATGACTTAATATGGAGATTTGTAAACTTTCTTCATACACAGTTCTATATTTATTTTCAGATTATTATCTAACACTAACTCACAATTTTTTTTACCAAGAATATGATTTTTCTCTTTAATTTTTTTTAAGATTTTAGATAAGATTTACAAATTGTTTAAATCATGTACTCTTAATTGAAGAGTAACTAGATCTTCAATCTGTTTAACTGTGGTTGGGTATGTTATTATTTCTTATTGTTTATTTAATATTTAGTTACAGTATATATGCTAATATGTGTTATTTGTTTTTTTATTATGTTTTTTATTGTTACAGATGTCTAAATTATATTTGGTGGAAAATATGTTTACAATATATTTTGTGAGAAAGAGTATGTTGGAGGATGACACTTAACTCTTTTGGTATGTATGTCAATTTTGTTTTAATCACATTTTTTGAATTTTGTATTATTTCACATGTTTGAATTGTAAATTTAAAATTTTTGAATTCTGTTTTTTTTGTCAGTTGGAATTGCATGTATGAAGTGATCTATCTTAAAGCAATAGCTTAGAGTCAAGAATTTTGGAGTCAAATGTCTTAGTTTTTGTTATCATCCTAAAATGGATGTGGAACTTATGTGTTTTATAGTGTAACTATACAAACTTTGATTTT